>JAINUF010000025.1:8202513-8407988 GCA_029718625.1 Synaphobranchus kaupii
AGCATTATAGCAGTATGACGGCATTATGGCAGTATGACAGTATGACAGCAGTATGGCAGTATGACGGCATTATGGCAGTATGACAGCATTATAGCAGTATGACGGCATTATGGCAGTGTGACAGCATTATGGCAGTATGACAGTATTATAGCAGTATGACAGCATTATGGCAGTATGACAGCATTATGGCAGTATGACGGCATTATGGCAGTATGATGGTATTATAGCAGTATGACGGCATTATGGCAGTATGACAGTATTATTGCAGTATGACGGCATTATGGCAGTGTGACGGTATTATAGCAGTATGACGGCATTATGGCAGTATGACAGTATTATAGCAGTATGACGGCATTATGGCAGTATGACGGTATTATAGCAGTATGACGGCATTATGGCAGTGTGACAGTATTATGGCAGTATGACAGCATTATGGCAGTATGACAGTATTATAGCAGTATGACGGCATTATGGCAGTATGACGGTATTATAGCAGTATGACGGCATTATGGCAGTATGACAGTATTATAGCAGTATGACAGCATTATGGCATTATGGCAGTGTGACAGTATTATGGCAGTATGACAGCATTATGGCAGTATGACGGTATTATAGCAGTATGACGGCATTATGGCAGTGTGACAGCATTATGGCAGTGTGACAGCATTATGGCAGTATGACAGCATTATGGCAGTATGACAGCATTATGGCAGTATGACAGCATTATGGCAGTGTGACAGCATTATGGCAGTGTGACAGCATTATGGCAGTGTGACAGCATTATGGCAGTATGACAGCATTATAGCAGTATGACAGCATTATGGCAGTATGACAGCATTATGGCAGTATGACAGCATTATGGCAGTATGACAGCATTATGGCAGTATGACAGCATTATGGCAGTATGACAGCATTATGGCAGTATGACAGTATTATAGCAGTATGACGGTATTATAGCAGTATGACAGCATTATGGCAGTATGACAGTATTATGGCAGTATGACAGCATTATGGCAGTATGACAGCATTATGGCAGTATGACAGTATTATGGCAGTATGACAGCATTATGGCAGTATGACAGCATTATGGCAGTATGACAGTATTATGGCAGTATGACAGTATTATGGCAGTATGACAGTATTATGGCTGTATGACGGCATTATGGCAGTATGACAGCATTATGGCAGTGTGACAGCATTATGGCAGTATGACGGCATTATGGCAGTATGACAGCATTATGGCAGTATGACAGCATTATGGCAGTATGACAGCATTATGGCAGTATTACGGCATTATGGCAGTGTGACAGCATTATGGCAGTATGACAGCATTATGGCAGTATGACGGCATTATGGCAGTATGACAGCATTATGGCATTATGGCAGTGTGACAGTATTATGGCAGTATGACAGCATTATGGCAGTATGACGGTATTATAGCAGTATGACGGCATTATGGCAGTGTGACAGCATTATGGCAGTATGACAGCATTATGGCAGTATGACAGCATTATGGCAGTGTGACAGCATTATGGCAGTATGACGGCATTATGGCAGTATGACAGTATTATGGCAGTGTGACAGCATTATGGCAGTGTGACGGCATTATGGCAGTATGACAGTATTATAGCAGTATGACAGCATTATGGCAGTATGACAGCATTATGGCAGTATGACAGTATTATGGCAGTATGACAGTATTATGGCAGTATGACAGTATTATGGCAGTATGACAGCATTATAGCAGTATGACGGCATTATGGCAGTATGACAGTATTATAGCAGTATGGCAGTATGACGGCATTATGGCAGTATGACAGCATTATAGCAGTATGACGGCATTATGGCAGTATGACAGCATTATAGCAGTATGACGGCATTATGGCAGTATGACAGTATGACAGCAGTATGGCAGTATGACGGCATTATGGCAGTATGACAGCATTATAGCAGTATGACGGCATTATGGCAGTGTGACAGCATTATGGCAGTATGACAGTATTATAGCAGTATGACAGCATTATGGCAGTATGACAGCATTATGGCAGTATGACGGCATTATGGCAGTATGACGGTATTATAGCAGTATGACGGCATTATGGCAGTATGACAGTATTATAGCAGTATGACGGCATTATGGCAGTGTGACGGTATTATAGCAGTATGACGGCATTATGGCAGTATGACAGTATTATAGCAGTATGACGGCATTATGGCAGTATGACGGTATTATAGCAGTATGACGGCATTATGGCAGTGTGACAGTATTATGGCAGTATGACAGCATTATGGCAGTATGACAGTATTATAGCAGTATGACGGCATTATGGCAGTATGACGGTATTATAGCAGTATGACGGCATTATGGCAGTATGACAGTATTACAGCAGTATGACGGCATTATGGCAGTGTGACGGTATTATAGCAGTATGACGGCATTATGGCAGTATGACGGTATTATAGCAGTATGACGGCATTATGGCAGTATGACAGTATTATAGCAGTATGACGGCATTATGGCAGTATGACGGTATTATAGCAGTATGACGGCATTATGGCAGTATGACGGTATTATAGCAGTATGACGGCATTATGGCAGTGTGACAGTATTATGGCAGTATGACAGCATTATGGCAGTATGACAGTATTATAGCAGTATGACGGCATTATGGCAGTATGACGGTATTATAGCAGTATGACGGCATTATGACAGTATGACGGTATTATAGCAGTATGACGGCATTATGGCAGTATGACAGCATTATGGCAGTGTGACAGCATTATGGCAGTATGACAGCATTATGGCAGTATGACAGCATTATGGCAGTATGACAGTATTATGGCAGTGTGACAGCATTATGGCAGTATGACAGCATTATGGCAGTATGACAGTATTATGGCAGTGTGACAGCATTATGGCAGTATGACAGTATTATAGCAGTATGACGGCATTATGGCAGTATGACGGTATTATAGCAGTATGACGGCATTATGGCAGTATGACGGTATTATAGCAGTATGACGGCATTATGGCAGTATGACAGCATTATGGCAGTGTGACAGCATTATGGCAGTATGACAGCATTATGGCAGTATGACAGCATTATGGCAGTATGACAGTATTATGGCAGTGTGACAGCATTATGGCAGTATGACAGCATTATGGCAGTATGACAGCATTATGGCAGTGTGACAGCATTATGGCAGTATGACGGCATTATGGCAGTATGACAGTATTATGGCAGTGTGACAGCATTATGGCAGTATGACAGCATTATGGCAGTATGACAGTATTATGGCAGTGTGACAGCATTATGGCAGTATGACAGCATTATGGCAGTGTGACAGCATTATGGCAGTATGACAGCATTATGGCAGTATGACGGTATTATAGCAGTATGACGGCATTATGGCAGTATGACAGCATTATGGCAGTATGACAGTATTATGGCAGTGTGACAGCATTATGGCAGTATGACAGCATTATGGCAGTATGACAGTATTATGGCAGTGTGACAGCATTATGGCAGTATGACAGCATTATGGCAGTATGACAGCATTATGGCAGTATGACAGCATTATGGCAGTATTACGGCATTATGGCAGTATGACAGCATTATGGCAGTATGACAGCATTATGGCAGTGTGACAGCATTATGGCAGTATGACAGCATTATGGCAGTATGACGGCATTATGGCAGTGTGACAGCATTATGGCAGTGTGACAGCATTATGGCAGTGTGAGAGCATTATGGCAGTATGACGGCATTATGGCAGTATGACAGCATTATGGCAGTGTGACAGCATTATGGCAGTATGACGGCATTATGGCAGTATGACAGCATTATAGCAGTATGACAGCATTATAGCAGTATGACGGCATTATGGCAGTGTGACAGCATTATGGCAGTATGACAGCATTATGGCAGTATGACAGCATTATGGCAGTATGACAGCATTATGGCAGTATGACAGCATTATGGCAGTATGACAGCATTATGGCAGTATGACAGCATTATGGCAGTATGACGGCATTATGGCAGTATGACAGCATTATGGCAGTATGACGGCATTATGGCAGTATGACAGCATTATGGCAGTATGACAGCATTATGGCAGTGTGACAGCATTATGGCAGTATGACGGCATTATGGCAGTATGACAGCATTATGGCAGTATGACAGCATTATGGCAGTATGACGGCATTATGGCAGTATGACGGCATTATGGCAGTATGACAGCATTATGGCAGTGTGACAGCATTATGGCAGTATGACGGCATTATGGCAGTATGACAGCATTATGGCAGTATGACGGCATTATGGCAGTATGACAGCATTATGGCAGTATTACGGCATTATGGCAGTATGACGGCATTATGGCAGTATGACAGCATTATGGCAGTATGACAGCATTATGGCAGTATGACAGCATTATGGCAGTATGACGGCATTATGGCAGTATGACAGCATTATGGCAGTATGACGGCATTATGGCAGTATGACAGCATTATGGCATTATGGCAGTATGACAGCATTATGGCAGTATGACAGCATTATGGCAGTATTACGGCATTATGGCAGTATGACAGCATCATGGCAGTATGACAGCATTATGGCAGTATGACAGCATTATGGCAGTGTGACAGCATTATGGCAGTATGACAGCATTATGGCAGTATTACGGCATTATGGCAGTTTGACAGCATTATGGCAGTATGACAGCATTATGGCAGTATGACAGCATTATGGCAGTGTGACAGCATTATGGCAGTATGACAGCATTATGGCAGTGTGACAGCATTATGGCAGTATGACGGCATTATTATTCTTTGGGCCAAATTATCGGCTTTTAGGCAGAGAGGGCTGCCCGTAATTCTGCCTGTACGAACACCTCATAGAGTGAGTTTTAGTCGATACTGTGGGCTAGTTTTAAAGGAGTGAAAAGCAACACTAACAGTAGTCAGGCCTGGAGCCGAGTGTTAGGATAGGAGGGTGTTAGGATAGGAGGGTGTTGTTTCCTGTGGTAATGACGATCTGTGGGCCTCAATGAGCCCCACTCGGAGACCCCAAACTGTGTTGTGTATTCAGTAAGGGTAGTTGTTGATGTGTTGTGTATTCAGTAAGGGTAGTTCTGGTTGTGTGTTATGGTGTATTCAGTAAGGTTAGTTCTGGTTGTGTGTGATGGTGTATTCAGTAAGGGTAGTTGTAGGTGTGTTGTGTATTCAGTAAGGGTAGTTGTAGGTGTGTTGTGTATTCAGTAAGGTTAGTTCTGGTTGTGTGTTACAACATCAGGAAGATTCGACCGTACCTGACCACCTACTCCACCCAGCTTCTTGTCCAGACCATGGTCACCTCACGCCTGGACTACTGCAACTCCCTGTTCGCAAGCCTACCAGCCTGCACCATTCTGCCTCTTCAAATGATCCAGAATGCAGCTGCCCGGCTTGTGTTCAACCTCCCAAAATTTTCCGATGTAACCCCCCTGCTGAGGTCACTCCACTGGCTGCCAGTTGCAGCCAGGATCAGGTTCAAAGTTCTGACCCTGGCCTACACTGCAGCCAATAGGACAGGCCCCGCCTACCTGCAGGACTTAATCCAGAACTATGTTCCTGCTTGACCACTTCGCTCTTCTACAGCAGGGCGACTGGCACTTCCCCCCCTCCGTGTCAAAGGCTCTCGCTCGTCCCGACTGCGGAGTTTTTCCACCTTAGCTCCTCAGTGATGGAATGAACTTCCCATTCCCCTACGTTCTACTCCAACCCTGCCTGCATTCCGTCGAGGCCTGAAGACACACCTCTTCAGACTCCACCTTGACCGATATTCTAACCTAGGAATATCAGTTCCCTGTGTTTACTAGTTCCCTGTGTTTTCCTGTCTGTTTATTATAGTTTATAATAGTATTTAGAATAGACGTGTAGTATTGCTGATTTACCCACAGCTTACTGTGAAATACAGTCAACGTTCATTACTAGGGATAGCTGCTACATTATGGAAAGGATGTGCTTTGTCTTGTCTGTTCTGTAGTGATCTTGATGATGTCTCTGTATGCACTTATTGTACGTCGCTTTGGATAAAAGCGTCTGCTAAATGAATGTAATGTAATGTAATGTGTTATGGTGTATTCAGTAAGGGTAGTTGTGGGTGTGTGGTGTATTCAGTAAGGGTAGTTGTAGGTGTGTGTTATGATGTATTCAATAAGGGTAGTTGTGGGTGTGTGGTGTATTCAGTAAGGGTAGTTCTGGTTGTGTGTTATGGTGTATTCAGTAAGGTTAGTTCTGGTTGTGTGTGATGGTGTATTCAGTAAGGGTAGTTGTAGGTGTGTTGTGTATTCAGTAAGGGTAGTTGTGGGTGTGTGGTCTATTCAGTAAGGGTAGTTGTAGGTGTGTGGTGTATTCAGTAAGGGTAGTTGTAGGTGTGTGATGGTGTATTCAGTAAGGTTAGTTCTGGTTGTGTGTGATAGTGTATTCAGTAAGGGTAGTTCTGGTTGTGTGTTATGGTGTATTCAGTAAGGGTAGTTCTGGTTGTGTGTTATGGTGTATTCAGTAAGGGTAGTTGTAGGTGTGTGAAGGTGTATTCCGTAAGGGTAGTTGTAGGTGTGTGTTATGGTGTATTCAGTAAGGTTAGTTGTGGGTGTGTTGTGTATTCAGTAAGGGTAGTTGTAGGTGTGTGGTGTATTCAGTAAGGGTAGTTGTGGGTGTGTGGTTTATTCAGTAAGGTTAGTTCTGGTTGTGTGTGATAGTGTATTCAGTAAGGGTAGTTCTGGTTGTGTGTTATGGTGTATTCAGTAAGGGTAGTTGTAGGTGTGTGGTGTATTCAGTAAGGGTAGTTGTAGGTGTGTGATGGTGTATTCAGTAAGGTTAGTTCTGGTTGTGTGTGATAGTGTATTCAGTAAGGGTAGTTCTGGTTGTGTGTTATGGTGTATTCAGTAAGGGTAGTTGTAGGTGTGTGAAGGTGTATTCCGTAAGGGTAGTTGTAGGTGTGTGTTATGGTGTATTCAGTAAGGGTAGTTGTAGGTGTGTGGTGTATTCAGTAACGGTAGTTGTAGGTGTGTGTTATGGTGTATTCAGTAAGGGTAGTTGTGGGTGTGTGGTTTATTCAGTAAGGGTAGTTGTAGGTGTATGATGGTATATTCAGTAAGGGTAGTTGTAGGTGTGTTATGGTGTATTCAGTAAGGGTAGTTGTGGGTGTGTGTTATGGTGTATTCAGTAAGCGTAGATGTAGGTGTGTGGTGTATTCAGTAAGGGTAGTTCTGGTTGTATGTTCTGGTGTATTCAGTAAGGGTAGTTGTGGGTGTGTGGTGTATTCAGTAAGGGTAGTTGTAGGTGTGATGGTGTATTCAGTAAGGGTAGTTGTGGTTGTGTTGTGTATTCAGTAAGGGTAGTTGTGGGTGTGTGGTGTATTCAGTAAGGGTAGTTCTGGTTATGTGTTATGGTGTATTCAATAAGGCTAGTTCTGGTTGTGTGTGATGGTGTATTCAGTAAGGGTAGTTGTAGGTGTGTTGTGTATTCAGTAAGGGTAGTTCTGGTTGTGTTGTGTATTCAGTAACGGTAGTTGTAGGTGTGTGTTATGGTCTATTCAGTAAGGTTAGTTGTGGGTGTGTTGTGTATTCAGTAAGGGTAGTTGTAGGTGTGTTGTGTATTCAGTAAGGGTAGTTCTGGTTGTGTTGTGTATTCAGTAAGGGTAGTTGTAGGTGTGTGTTATGGTGTATTCAGTAAGGTTAGTTGTGGGTGTGTGGTGTATTCAGTAATGGTAGTTGTGGTTGTGTGTTGTGGTGTATTCAATTCAATTCAATTAAATTTTATTTATATAGCGCTTTTCCACAGATGACTGTCACAAAGACGCTTTACAGAACAGAAAGGGGAGGAAAGGGGAAATGGGAAATGCCAGCTCTAAGCCAGCTCTAAGCCCCCAGATAGCAGAGGTAAAAACTCTAGTAGGAGAGAAAAACCCTTATACTGTGGCGAGAAAAAACTCCCCGATGGGAAGAAATCTCGAGAGGAACCCGGCTATTGGGGGGATGCCCATCCTCCACTGGCCTATGGGTTGATTATGTCATAGGGAGGTATTCTATTCAGATGACTCCATCATGTAGAGATCAGCAGTGGCAGGTGGGGGGCGCCTAGCTGGTCTTGGGCTGGAGCTCCGAATGTAATGTAATGTAATGTGTTATGGTGTATTCAGTAAGGGTAGTTGTGGGTGTGTGGTGTATTCAGTAAGGGTAGTTGTAGGTGTGTGTTATGATGTATTCAATAAGGGTAGTTGTGGGTGTGTGGTGTATTCAGTAAGGGTAGTTCTGGTTGTGTGTTATGGTGTATTCAGTAAGGTTAGTTCTGGTTGTGTGTGATGGTGTATTCAGTAAGGGTAGTTGTAGGTGTGTTGTGTATTCAGTAAGGGTAGTTGTGGGTGTGTGGTCTATTCAGTAAGGGTAGTTGTAGGTGTGTGGTGTATTCAGTAAGGGTAGTTGTAGGTGTGTGATGGTGTATTCAGTAAGGTTAGTTCTGGTTGTGTGTGATAGTGTATTCAGTAAGGGTAGTTCTGGTTGTGTGTTATGGTGTACTCAGTAAGGGTAGTTGTAGGTGTGTGAAGGTGTATTCCGTAAGGGTAGTTGTAGGTGTGTGTTATGGTGTATTCAGTAAGGTTAGTTGTGGGTGTGTTGTGTATTCAGTAAGGGTAGTTGTAGGTGTGTGGTGTATTCAGTAAGGGTAGTTGTGGGTGTGTGGTTTATTCAGTAAGGGTAGTTGTAGGTGTGTGATGGTGTATTCAGTAAGGGTAGTTCTGGTTGTGTGTGATGGTGTATTCAGTAAGGTTAGTTGTGGTTGTGTTGTGTATTCAGTAATGGTAGTTGTGGGTGTGTTGTGTATTCAGTAAGGGTAGTTCTGGTTGTGTGTTATGGTGTATTCAGTAAGGTTAGTTCTGGTTGTGTGTGATGGTGTATTCAGTAAGGGTAGTTGTAGGTGTGTTGTGTATTCAGTAAGGGTAGTTGTGGGTGTGTGGTCTATTCAGTAAGGGTAGTTGTAGGTGTGTGGTGTATTCAGTAAGGGTAGTTGTAGGTGTGTGATGGTGTATTCAGTAAGGTTAGTTCTGGTTGTGTGTGATAGTGTATTCAGTAAGGGTAGTTCTGGTTGTGTGTTATGGTGTATTCAGTAAGGGTAGTTGTAGGTGTGTGAAGGTGTATTCCGTAAGGGTAGTTGTAGGTGTGTGTTATGGTGTATTCAGTAAGGTTAGTTGTGGGTGTGTTGTGTATTCAGTAAGGGTAGTTGTAGGTGTGTGGTGTATTCAGTAAGGGTAGTTGTGGGTGTGTGGTTTATTCAGTAAGGGTAGTTGTAGGTGTATGATGGTATATTCAGTAAGGGTAGTTGTAGGTGTGTTATGGTGTATTCTGTAAGGGTAGTTGTGGGTGTGTGTTATGGTGTATTCAGTAAGGGTAGTTGTAGGTGTGTGGTGTATTCAGTAAGGGTAGTTGTAGGTGTGTGATGGTGTATTCAGTAAGGTTAGTTCTGGTTGTGTGTGATAGTGTATTCAGTAAGGGTAGTTCTGGTTGTGTGTTATGGTGTATTCAGTAAGGGTAGTTGTAGGTGTGTGAAGGTGTATTCCGTAAGGGTAGTTGTAGGTGTGTGTTATGGTGTATTCAGTAAGGGTAGTTGTAGGTGTGTGGTGTATTCAGTAACGGTAGTTGTAGGTGTGTGTTATGGTGTATTCAGTAAGGGTAGTTGTGGGTGTGTGGTTTATTCAGTAAGGGTAGTTGTAGGTGTATGATGGTATATTCAGTAAGGGTAGTTGTAGGTGTGTTATGGTGTATTCAGTAAGGGTAGTTGTGGGTGTGTGTTATGGTGTATTCAGTAAGCGTAGATGTAGGTGTGTGGTGTATTCAGTAAGGGTAGTTCTGGTTGTATGTTCTGGTGTATTCAGTAAGGGTAGTTGTGGGTGTGTGGTGTATTCAGTAAGGGTAGTTGTAGGTGTGATGGTGTATTCAGTAAGGGTAGTTGTGGTTGTGTTGTGTATTCAGTAAGGGTAGTTGTGGGTGTGTGGTGTATTCAGTAAGGGTAGTTCTGGTTATGTGTTATGGTGTATTCAATAAGGCTAGTTCTGGTTGTGTGTGATGGTGTATTCAGTAAGGGTAGTTGTAGGTGTGTTGTGTATTCAGTAAGGGTAGTTCTGGTTGTGTTGTGTATTCAGTAACGGTAGTTGTAGGTGTGTGTTATGGTCTATTCAGTAAGGTTAGTTGTGGGTGTGTTGTGTATTCAGTAAGGGTAGTTGTAGGTGTGTTGTGTATTCAGTAAGGGTAGTTCTGGTTGTGTTGTGTATTCAGTAAGGGTAGTTGTAGGTGTGTGTTATGGTGTATTCAGTAAGGTTAGTTGTGGGTGTGTGGTGTATTCAGTAATGGTAGTTGTGGTTGTGTGTTGTGGTGTATTCAATTCAATTCAATTAAATTTTATTTATATAGCGCTTTTCCACAGATGACTGTCACAAAGACGCTTTACAGAACAGAAAGGGGAGGAAAGGGGAAATGGGAAATGCCAGCTCTAAGCCAGCTCTAAGCCCCCAGATAGCAGAGGTAAAAACTCTAGTAGGAGAGAAAAACCCTTATACTGTGGCGAGAAAAAACTCCCCGATGGGAAGAAATCTCGAGAGGAACCCGGCTATTGGGGGGATGCCCATCCTCCACTGGCCTATGGGTTGATTATGTCATAGGGAGGTATTCTATTCAGATGACTCCATCATGTAGAGATCAGCAGTGGCAGGTGGGGGGCGCCTAGCTGGTCTTGGGCTGGAGCTCCGGGCCAGGAGGGGGGGTGGGGCAAGGACGCGGGAAACTCTGGAAACTTGGGCTAGAGCTCCAGGCAGGTGCCCAGAGCAGGGAAGAGGAAAAAAGAAAAAACATTGTTAGGGGGTTCAGATGGTAGCAGAGCAAACGCAGCAGGAGAGACAGAGGTGTCTGCTGCGATAAGGAAACCCCGGCAGAATAAGGCTATGGCAGCATAGCTAAGGGCTAAACAGAGGCAGGGGCTAATACAGCCATGAGGGCAGGCTTGAGACAGTCACCACTAGACCATGACCGGTCGAGCTTAACACAACACTACCATTAATGATCCAGTGACAGCACTGACCGCTCAGTCCACCAGCGACTCTATAGCTAATGCCAGCCACCCACTCCTGCCCCTCAACTATAGGACAGACTAAAAAGATGAGTTTTAAGCCTAGCTTTAAATAGACTGACAGTGTCTGCACCCCGAACATGAGCAGGCAATTTGTTCCATAGGAGAGGAGCACAATAGGAAAAGGCTCTACCACCTATTGTACTTTTAGCTATTTTAGGAATAACAAGGAGGCCTGCGCCCTGCGAACGGAGCGTTCGTGAGGGATTTTAAGGGAAAAGTAAATCCCTTAAATATAAGGGGGCAAGCCCATGTAAGGCTTTAAAGGTAAGTAATAGAATCTTATAGTCTATTCGAAATTTGACTGGCAACTAGTGAAGTGAAGCTAACACTGGGCTGATGTGTTCAAATCTTCTAGTTCTCGTGAGAATACGAGCAGCTGTATTTTGAATTAGCTGAAGCCCTTTCAGAGAGGAATGTGTACATCCAGACAAAAGAGCATTACAATAACCTAATCTAGAAGTAACAAAAGCATGGACTAGCTTTTCAGCATCATGTAGGGACAGTATTTTTCGAATTTTTGAGATATTCCTCAAGTGATAGAAAGCAACCCTAGAGATGTCTTTAATGTGTGTATCAAATACTAGATCTGGATCAAACGTAACACCAAGATCTTTAATGACAGCACTTGAGGTGATTGAAATTCCATCAATGTTAGGCATATAGCCAGATAGTTTGCATCTCAGGGACTTGGGCCCCACCACCATTACCTCTGTCTTATCAGAGTTTAGCAAGAGAAAGTTATGGGTCATCCATTCCTTTATATCTATAAGACAAGCTTCCATTTTTGACAGCAGGACAATTTCATCAGGCTTGACTGATAGATACAGTTGGGTGTCATCTGCATAGCAGTGGAAGTTAATGCCATGTTTACGAATGATTTGTCCCAGGGGAAGCATGTATAGAGAGAAGAGCAAAGGCCCAAGGACAGATCCTTGTGGTACTCCATATCTAACCCTAGATTTATAGGAGGAGTCATTGTTAAGATGCACAAATTGATATCGGTCAGATAAGTATGACCTAAACCAGGAAAGAGCCAGTCCACGGAGGCCAACAATATTTTCGAGCCTATCCAGAAGGATGAGGTGATCAACTGTGTCAAATGCTGCACTTAAATCCAGAAGCATGAGTACAGAGATATAGCCACTATCAGAAGCAAGGAGTAGGTCATTGAATACTTTGACTAGGGCTGTTTCAGTGCTATGAGAGGGTCGAAAACCAGATTGAAAAACTTCCAATATTTGATTAGGGTGCAAAAATGACCAGAGTTGTTTTGAAATGCCCTTTTCTATTATTTTAGAGAGGAACGGAAGGTTTGAGATAGGCCTATAGTTAGACAAGTCGTTTATATCCAAGTTTGGCTTTTTAAGAAGGGGTTTGATGACTGCAAGTTTGAGAGTCGGTGGTATATGTCCAGAGGCTAAAGAAGCATTAACAATATGCAACAGTGGTGTTCCAATCACTGGCAGTAGCTCCTTCAGTAGCTTCGTTGGGATAGGGTCTAGAAGACAGGTAGAAGATTTTGAAGAATTTACTATAGTATTAAATTCAGTGAGATCTATTGGAGCAAAGGAGTTCAGATAGGCCACCCGTCCATCTGAAGATTCTGCATCCAGGTGTTGAGTGGACGGAGGGGCAGACCCTGTATGAGGGGTGGTAGAAGAACTTTGAATCTTGTCCCTGATTTTTATTATTTTGTCATCAAAGAAATTCATAAAGTCATTACTATTAAATGGGATTGAAACACAGGGATCAGCATGATTCTTAGTTAGTCGGGCAACAGTGTTAAACAGGTGCCTAGGATCGTTTCTATTTTCATCTATCAAAATAGAGAAATATAAGGAACGCGCTGTGATAAGGGCATGTTTATAATAGAGAAGGCTGTCTTTCCAGGCATGGAGGAAAACATGCAATTTAGAGGAACGCCATTTGCGCTCAAGTTGGCGTGAAGCTTGTTTGAGAGCACGAGTATGGTCATTGTACCAGGGAGCTAATTTCTTATTGCAGACTTTCCTCTTTTTAAGAGGTGCGATAGTATCCAGGGTTCTACTAAGTACGTTATTAATGTTGTCAGTCAGCTGATCAATTGAGTTTATGTCTGCATTTGTATACGCATTTTGGCTGGAGCCTAGAAAATCCCCACAGTGCACAAATGAGCCTGGGAGCTCATTAATAAAATCATCTGCAGATCTGGAGGAGAGCTTATGACTAAAGTAGAATGTAGTATCTGATGGCACATGACAGACTTGTGAAAGGTGAAAGGTAATTAAGTAATGGTCTGATAACACAGGATTTTTAGGCATGACTGTTACGTTTGCTATTTCTGTATTATACGTTAAGACCAGATCAAGAGTATGGTTATGAGAATGGGTGGACTGATGTATATGTTGATTAAAGCCAATGGGTTCAATAATTGACAAGAATGCAGATCTGAGAGGATCACCTTCACTATCCATGTGACTATTAAAATCACCTACAATTACTATTTTATCTGAATGAATAACCAGGCTAGAGAGGAAATCAGCAAACTCAAGTAAGAAACCACTGTATGGACCTGGTGGCCTATATAAAATGACAAGGGTAAAACTGATTGCTTTTCTGTCTGGAAGTGCAAAACTGAGAACAAGCACTTCAAAACAGTTAAATTTGTAGGCAGATTTCAGAGTAGCAAAGAGATTAGAATTATATATAGCAGCAATAACACCTCCACGACCCTTCAGATGGGGAATGTGTGTATAACTGTATTCAGTAAGGTTAGTTGTAGGTGTGTGGTGTATTCAGTAGGGTAGTTGTAGGTATGTTGTGTATTCAGTAAGGGTAGTTGTAGGTGTGTGGTGTATTCAGTAAGGGTAGTTGTAGGTGTGTGTTATGGTGTATTCAGTAAGGTTAGTTGTGGGTGTGTTGTGTATTCAGTAAGGGTAGTTCTGGTTGTGTGTTATGGTGTATTCAATAAGGCTAGTTCTGGTTGTGTGTGATGGTGTATTCAGTAAGGGTAGTTGTAGGTGTGTTGTGTATTCAGTAAGGGTAGTTCTGGTTGTGTTGTGTATTCAGTAAGGGTAGTTGTAGGTGTGTGTTATGGTGTATTCAGTAAGGTTAGTTGTGGGTGTGTTGTGTATTCAGTAAGGGTAGTTGTAGGTGTGTGGTGTATTCAGTAAGGGTAGTTGTAGGTGTGTGGTGTATTCAGTAGGGTAGTTGTAGGTGTGTGGTGTATTCAGTATGGGTAGTTGTAGGTGTGTGGTGTATTCAGTAAGGGTAGTTGTGGTTGTGTTGTGCATTCAGTAAGGGTAGTTGTGGGTGTGTGGTGTATTCAGTAAGGGTAGTTGTAGGTGTGTTGTTTATTCAGTAAGGGTAGTTGTAGGTGTGTGAAGGTGTATTCCGTAAGGGTAGTTGTAGGTGTGTGTTATGGTGTATTCAGTAAGGTTAGTTGTGGGTGTGTTGTGTATTCAGTAAGGGTAGTTGTAGGTGTGTGGTGTATTCAGTAAGGGTAGTTGTAGGTGTGTGGTGTATTAAGTAATGGTAGTTGTAGGTGTGTGTTATGGTGTATTCAGTAAGGGTAGTTGTGGGTGTGTGGTTTATTCAGTAAGGGTAGTTGTAGGTGTATGATGGTATATTCAGTAAGGGTAGTTGTAGGTGTGTTATGGTGTATTCAGTAAGGGTATTTGTGGGTGTGTGTTATGGTGTATTCAGTAAGGGTAGTTGTAGGTGTGTGGTGTATTCAGTAAGGGTATTTGTAGGTGTGTGGTGTATTCAGTAAGGGTAGTTCTGGTTGTGTGTTCTGGTGTATTCAGTAAGGGTAGTTGTGGGTGTGTGGTGTATTCAGTAATGGTAGTTGTAGGTGTGTGGTGTATTCAGTAAGGGTAGTTGTAGGTGTGTGATGGTGTATTCAGTAAGGGTAGTTGTAGGTGTGATGGTGTATTCAGTAAGGGTAGTTGTGGTTGTGTTGTGTATTCAGTAAGGGTAGTTGTGGGTGTGTGGTGTATTCAGTAAGGGTAGTTGTACGTGTGTTCTGTATTCAGTAAGGGTAGTTGTAGGTGTGTGATGGTGTATTCAGTAAGGGTAGTTCTAGGTGTGTGTTATGGTGTATTCAGTAAGGTTAGTTGTGGGTGTGTTGTGTATTCAGTAAGGGTAGTTGTGGGTGTGTGGTCTATTCAGTAAGGGTAGTTGTAGGTGTGTGGTGTATTCAGTAAGGGTAGTTGTAGGTGTGTGATGGTGTATTCAGTAAGGTTAGTTCTGGTTGTGTGAGATGGTGTATTCAGTAAGGGTAGTTCTGGTTGTGTGTTATGGTGTATTCAGTAAGGGTAGTTGTAGGTGTGTGAAGGTGTATTCCGTAAGGGTAGTTGTAGGTGTGTGTTATGGTGTATTCAGTAAGGTTAGTTGTGGGTGTGTTGTGTATTCAGTAAGGGTAGTTGTAGGTGTGTGGTGTATTCAGTAAGGGTAGTTGTAGGTGTGTTATGGTGTATTCAGTAAGGGTAGTTGTGGGTGTGTGTGTTATGGTGTATTCAGTAAGGGTAGTTGTAGGTGTGTGGTATATTCAGTAAGGGTAGTTGTAGGTGTGTGGTGTATTCAGTAAGGGTAGTTCTGGTTGTGTGTTCTGGTGTATTCAGTAAGGGTAGTTGTGGGTGTGTGGTGTATTCAGTCATGGTAGTTGTAAGTGTGTGGTGTATTCAGTAAGGGTAGTTGTAGGTGTGTGATGGTGTATTCAGTAAGGGTAGTTGTAGGTGTGATGGTGTATTCAGTAAGGGTAGTTGTGGTTGTGTTGTGTATTCAGTAAGGGTAGTTGTGGGTGTGTGGTGTATTCAGTAAGGGTAGTTGTACGTGTTTTGTGTATTCAGTAAGGGTAGTTGTAGGTGTGTGATTCTGTATTCAGTAAGGGTAGTTCTAGGTGTGTGTTATGGTGTATTCAGTAAGGTTAGTTGTGGGTGTGTTGTGTATTCAGTAAGGGTAGTTGTGGGTGTGTGGTCTATTCAGTAAGGGTAGTTGTAGGTGTGTGGTGGTGTATTCAGTAAGTTTAGTTCTGGTTGTGTGTGATGGTGTATTCAGTAAGGGTAGTTGTAGGTGTGTGGTGGTGTATTCAGTAAGTTTAGTTCTGGTTGTGTGTGATGGTGTATTCAGTAAGGGTAGTTGTAGGTGTGTGGTGGTGTATTCAGTAAGTGTAGTTCTGGTTGTGTGTTATGGTGTATTCAGTAAGTTTAGTTCTGGTTGTGTGTGATGGTGTATTCAGTAAGGGTAGTTGTACGTGTGTGGTGGTGTATTCAGTAAGGTTAGTTCTGGTTGTGTGTGATGGTGTATTCAGTAAGGGTAGTTCTGGTTGTGTGTTATGGTGTATTCAAATAATAATAATAATAATGCATGGCATTTATATAGCGCCTTTCTCACCAACCGGTGACTCAAAGCGCTTTACAATGATGAAGGGGAAACTCGCCTCTACCACCACCAATGTGTAGCACCCACTTGGGTGATGCAACGGCAGCCATTTTGCGCCAGTATGCTCACCACACATCAGCTGAGGTGGAGAGGGAGAGAATAATTTTTTCAGCCAATTAAACGGGGGGATGATTAGGTGGCAGATTGAATGAGCCTGGGTTGGGAGTTTAGCCAGGACACCGGGGAAACCCCTACTCTTTACGATAAGTGTCATGGGATCTTTAATGACCACAGTGAGTCAGGACCTCGGTTTAACGTCTCATCCGAAAGACGGCATCTCCTACAGCACAGTGTCCCCATCACTGCACTGGGGCATTGGGGTTTATTTGACCAGAGGGAAGACTGCCCCCTACTGGCCCACCAACACCACTTCCAGCAGCAACTTAGTTTTCCCCAGAGGTCTCCCATCCAAGTACTAACCAAGCCCACAACCTGCTTAGCTTCAGCCATTCAGCAGGCGCAGATTGCATAGTGGTATGGCTGCTATTCAGTAAGGGTAGTTCTGGTTGTGTGTTATGGTGTATTCAGTAAGGTTATTTCTGGTTGTGTGTGATGGTATATTCAGTTAGGGTAGTTCTGGTTGTGTGTTATGGTGTATTCAGTAAGGGTAGTTCTGGTTGTGTGTTATGGTGTATTCAGTAAGGGTAGTTCTGGTTGTGTGTTATGGTGTATTCAGTAAGGTTAGTTCTGGTTGTGTGTGATGGTGTATTCTGTAAGGGTAGTTGTAGGTGTGTGAAGGTGTATTCCGTAAGGGTAGTTGTAGGTGTGTGTTATGGTGTATTCAGTAAGGTTAGTTGTGGGTGTGTTGTGTATTCAGTAAGGGTAGTTGTAGGTGTGTGGTGTATTCAGTAAGGGTAGTTGTAGGTGTGTGGTGTATTCAGTAACGGTAGTTGTAGGTGTGTGTTATGGTGTATTCAGTAAGGGTAGTTGTGGGTGTGTGGTTTATTCAGTAAGGGTAGTTGTAGGTGTATGATGGTATATTCAGTAAGGGTAGTTGTAGGTGTGTTATGGTGTATTCAGTAAGGGTAGTTGTGGGTGTGTGTGTTATGGTGTATTCAGTAAGGGTAGTTGTAGGTGTGTGGTATATTCAGTAAGGGTAGTTGTAGGTGTGTGGTGTATTCAGTAAGGGTAGTTCTGGTTGTGTGTTCTGGTGTATTCAGTAAGGGTAGTTGTGGGTGTGTGGTGTATTCAGTAATGGTAGTTGTAAGTGTGTGGTGTATTCAGTAAGGGTAGTTGTAGGTGTGTGATGGTGTATTCAGTAAGGGTAGTTGTAGGTGTGATGGTGTATTCAGTAAGGGTAGTTGTGGTTGTGTTGTGTATTCAGTAAGGGTAGTTGTGGGTGTGTGGTGTATTCAGTAAGGGTAGTTGTACGTGTTTTGTGTATTCAGTAAGGGTAGTTGTAGGTGTGTGATTCTGTATTCAGTAAGGGTAGTTCTAGGTGTGTGTTATGGTGTATTCAGTAAGGTTAGTTGTGGGTGTGTTGTGTATTCAGTAAGGGTAGTTGTGGGTGTGTGGTCTATTCAGTAAGGGTAGTTGTAGGTGTGTGGTGGTGTATTCAGTAAGTTTAGTTCTGGTTGTGTGTGATGGTGTATTCAGTAAGGGTAGTTGTAGGTGTGTGGTGGTGTATTCAGTAAGTTTAGTTCTGGTTGTGTGTGATGGTGTATTCAGTAAGAGTAGTTGTAGGTGTGTGGTGGTGTATTCAGTAAGTGTAGTTCTGGTTGTGTGTTATGGTGTATTCAGTAAGTTTAGTTCTGGTTGTGTGTGATGGTGTATTCAGTAAGGGTAGTTGTACGTGTGTGGTGGTGTATTCAGTAAGGTTAGTTCTGGTTGTGTGTGATGGTGTATTCAGTAAGGGTAGTTCTGGTTGTGTGTTATGGTGTATTCAAATAATAATAATAATAATGCATGGCATTTATATAGCGCCTTTCTCACCAACCGGTGACTCAAAGCGCTTTACAATGATGAAGGGGAAACTCGCCTCTACCACCACCAATGTGTAGCACCCACTTGGGTGATGCAACGGCAGCCATTTTGCGCCAGTATGCTCACCACACATCAGCTGAGGTGGAGAGGGAGAGAATAATTTTTTCAGCCAATTAAACGGGGGGATGATTAGGTGGCAGATTGAATGAGCCTGGGTTGGGAGTTTAGCCAGGACACCGGGGAAACCCCTACTCTTTACGATAAGTGTCATGGGATCTTTAATGACCACAGTGAGTCAGGACCTCGGTTTAACGTCTCATCCGAAAGACGGCATCTCCTACAGCACAGTGTCCCCATCACTGCACTGGGGCATTGGGGTTTATTTGACCAGAGGGAAGACTGCCCCCTACTGGCCCACCAACACCACTTCCAGCAGCAACTTAGTTTTCCCCAGAGGTCTCCCATCCAAGTACTAACCAAGCCCACAACCTGCTTAGCTTCAGCCATTCAGCAGGCGCAGATTGCATAGTGGTATGGCTGCTATTCAGTAAGGGTAGTTCTGGTTGTGTGTTATGGTGTATTCAGTAAGGTTATTTCTGGTTGTGTGTGATGGTATATTCAGTTAGGGTAGTTCTGGTTGTGTGTTATGGTGTATTCAGTAAGGGTAGTTCTGGTTGTGTGTTATGGTGTATTCAGTAAGGGTAGTTCTGGTTGTGTGTTATGGTGTATTCAGTAAGGTTAGTTCTGGTTGTGTGTGATGGTGTATTCTGTAAGGGTAGTTGTAGTTGTGTGGTGGTGTATTCAGTAAGGGTAGTTGTAGGTGTGTGGTGGTGTATTCAGTAAGGGTAGTTGTAGGTGTGTTATGGTGTATTCAGTAAGGGTAGTTGTCGGTGTGTTATGGTGTATTCAGTAAGGGTAGTTGTAGGTGTGTGGTGGTGTATTCAGTGAGGGTAGTTGTATGTTTGTGGTGGTGTATTCAATAAGGGTAGTTGTAGGTGTGTGGTGGTGTATTCAGTAAGGGTAGTTGTAGGTGTGTGGTGGTGTATTCAGTAAGGGTAGTTGTAGGTGTGTGGTGGTGTATTCAGTAATGGTAGTTGTAGGTGTGTGGTGGTGTATTCAGTAAGGGTAGTTGTAGGTGTGTGGTGGTGTATTCAGTAAGGGTAGTTGTAGGTGTGTGGTGGTGTATTCAGTAAGGGTAGTTGTAGGTGTGTGGTGGTGTATTCAGTAAGGGTAGTTGTAGGTGTGTGGTGGTGTATTCAGTAAGGGTAGTTTCTTGTTCTGTAGGCTGATATATGATCTTTGTGGCTCTCATGCGTGTGTTTTATGCCTGTACCACCCCCCCCCCTCCTCTATCCCCCATATGGGAGGTGTGAGGTGGAGACCAGAGGAAAAGGAGCAGAAGGAGATTTCTGGGAGCTGCCGCTACATCCTGTGATGTGCATCATGGAGTAATTTTAAGATCTGCTAATTATTCAGCCAACCCCCTCCTCCTCCTCTCGCCCATGTAAATTACTGTTGCACACCTCAACAGCTAACACATCCATCACTGCCATCTCCTCTCCCCACTCCTTCCCCTCTTTCACTCCTTCCTCTCTTTCTCTATCACACTCTGTTTCTCTTTCACTCCTTCCCCTCTTTCTCTATCACACTCTGTTTCTCTTTCACTCCTTCCTCTCTTTCTCTATCATACTCTGTTTCTCTTTCACTCCTTCCCCTCTTTCTCTATCATACTCTGTTTCTCTTTCACTCCTTCCTCTCTTTCTCTATCATACTCTGTTTCTCTTTCACTCCTTCCTCTCTTTCTCTATCACATGCGTGTCTAGGGGGTGGGGAGTGGGGGGATTGGGGTGTGCGTGTCTAGGGGGTGGGGAGTGGGGTGTTTGGGGCGTGCGTGTCTAGGGGGTGGGGAGTGGGGTGTTTGGGGTGTGCGTGTCTAGGGGGTGGGGAGTGGGGTGTTTGGGGCGTGCGTGTCTAGGGGGTGGGGAGTGGGGTGTTTGGGGTGTGCGTGTCTAGGGGGTGGGGGAGTGGGGTGTTTGGGGCGTGCGTGTCTAGGGGGTGGGGAGTGGGGTTTTTGGGGCGTGCGTGTCTAGGGGGTGGGGAGTGGGGTTTTTGGGGCGTGCGTGTCTAGGGGGTGGGGAGTGGGGTTTTTGGGGCGTCCGTGTCTAGGGGGTGGGGAGTGGGGGGATTGGGGTGTGCGTGTCTAGGGGGTGGGGAGTGGGGTGTTTGGGGCGTGCGTGTCTAGGGGGTGGGGAGTGGGGTGTTTGGGGCGTGCGTGTCTAGGGGGTGGGGTTTGGGGCGTGCGTGTCTAGGGGGTGGGGAGTGGGGTTTTTGGGGCGTGCATGTCTAGGGGGTGGGGTTTGGGGCGTGCGTGTCTAGGGGGTGGGGAGTGGGGTGTTTGGGGCGTGCGTGTCTAGGGGGTGGGGGGTGGGGTGTTTGGGGCGTGCGTGTCTAGGGGGTGGGGGGTGGGGGGATTGGGGCGTGCGTGTCTAGGGGGTGGGGGGTGGGGTTTGGGGCGTGCGTGTCTAGGGGGTGGGGAGTGGGGTGTTTGGGGCGTGCGTGTCTAGGGGGTGGGGAGTGGGGTGTTTGGGGCGTGCGTGTCTAGGGGGTGGGGGGTGGGGGGATTGGGGCGTGCGTGTCTAGGGGGTGGGGGGGTGGGGGGATTGGGGCGTGCGTGTCTAGGGGGTGGGGGGTGGGGTTTGGGGCGTGCGTGTCTAGGGGGTGGGGAGTGGGGATTGGGGCGTGCGTGTCTAGGGGGTGGGGGAGTGGGGTGTTTGGGGCGTGCGTGTCTAGGGGGTGGGGGGTGGGGATTGGGGCGTGCGTGTCTAGGGGGTGGGGAGTGGGGTGTTTGGGGCGTGCGTGTCTAGGGGGTGGGGGGTGGGGATTGGGGCGTGCGTGTCTAGGGGGTGGGGAGTGGGGGGTTTGGGGCGTGCATGTCTAGGGGGTGGGGAGTGGGGTTTGGGGCGTGCGTGTCTAGGGGGTGGGGAGTGGGGGGTTTGGGGCGTGCATGTCTAGGGGGTGGGGAGTGGGGGGTTTGGGGCGTGCGTGTCTAGGGGGTGGGGAGTGGGGGGTTTGGGGCGTGCGTGTCTAGGGGGTGGGGAGTGGGGGGTTTGGGGCGTGCGTGTCTAGGGGGTGGGGAGTGGGGTGTTTGGGGCGTGCGTGTCTAGGGGGTGGGGAGTGGGGGGTTTGGGGCGTGCGTGTCTAGGGGGTGGGGAGTGGGGGGTTTGGGGCGTGCGTGTCTAGGGGGTGGGGAGTGGGGGGTTTGGGGCGTGCGTGTCTAGGGGGTGGGGGGTTTGGGGCGTGCGTGTCTAGGGGGTGGGGGGTGGGGTTTGGGGCGTGCGTGTCTAGGGGGTGGGGAGTGGGGGGTTTGGGGCGTGCGTGTCTAGGGGGTGGGGAGTGGGGATTGGGGCGTGCGTGTCTAGGGGGTGGGGAGTGGGGGGTTTGGGGCGTGCATGTCTAGGGGGTGGGGAGTGGGGTTTGGGGCGTGCGTGTCTAGGGGGTGGGGAGTGGGGGGTTTGGGGCGTGCGTGTCTAGGGGGTGGGGAGTGGGGGGTTTGGGGCGTGCGTGTCTAGGGGGTGGGGAGTGGGGTGTTTGGGGCGTGCGTGGCTAGGGGGGTGGGGAGTGGGGTTTGGGGCGTGCGTGTCTAGGGGGTGGGGAGTGGGGTTTGGGGCGTGCGTGTCTAGGGGGTGGGGGGGTGGGGGGATTGGGGTGTGCGTGTCTAGGGGGTGGGGAGTGGGCTTTGGGGCGTGCGTGTCTAGGGGGTGGGGAGTGGGGGGTTTGGGGCGTGCGTGTCTAGGGGGTGGGGGGTGGGGGGATTGGGGTGTGCGTGTCTAGGGGGTGGGGAGTGGGGTTTGGGGCGTGCGTGTCTAGGGGGTGGGGAGTGGGGTGTTTGGGGCGTGCGTGGCTAGGGGGTGGGGAGTGGGGTTTGGGGCGTGCGTGTCTAGGGGGTGGGGAGTGGGGGGTTTGGGGCGTGCGTGTCTAGGGGGTGGGGAGTGGGGTGTTTGGGGCGTGCGTGTCTAGGGGGTGGGGAGTGGGGGGTTTGGGGCGTGCGTGTCTAGGGGGTGGGGAGTGGGGTGTTTGGGGCGTGCGTGTCTAGGGGGTGGGGAGTGGGGTTTGGGGCGTGCGTGTCTAGGGGGTGGGGAGTGGGGGGATTGGGGCGTGCGTGTCTAGGGGGTGGGGAGTGGGGGGTTTGGGGCGTGCGTGTCTAGGGGGTGGGGAGTGGGGGGATTGGGGCGTGCGTGTCTAGGGGGTGGGGAGTGGGGGGATTGGGGTGTGCGTGTCTAGGGGGTGGGGAGTGGGGTTTGGGGCGTGCGTGTCTAGGGGGTGGGGAGTGGGGTGTTTGGGGCGTGCGTGTCTAGGGGGTGGGGAGTGGGGTGTTTGGGGCGTGCGTGTCTAGGGGGTGGGGAGTGGGGTTTTTGGGGCGTGCGTGTCTAGGGGGTGGGGGGTGGGGTTTGGGAGCTTATGATGGGTGTTGTGCTAGTCTCTGGAGGCCTCGCCTCAGTAAAGATAAAGATATAGCCATACAGTATGAAATATCACTGACCTTTAATTTGCCTTTTGTCACAGTGTGTGTGTGTGTGTGTGTGTGTGTGTGTGTCTGTGTGTGTGTGTGTGTGTGTGTCTGTGTGTGTGTGTGTGTGTGTGTGTGTGTGTGTGTGCGAACATATGTATGTTTATAAAAAAAATAACTGAAAGTGCTTCCTTTCATGGCGCTGTCTGTGGCCATGGGTCAGTAGTCTCAGCGCTGTGGCCATGGGTCAGTAATCTCAGCGCTGTGGCCATGGGTCAGTAATCTCACCACTGTGGCCGTGGGTCAGTAATCTCAGCGCTGTGGCCATGGGTCAGTAATCTCAGCGCTGGCCATGGGTCAGTAATCTCAGTGCTGTGGCCATGGGTCAGTAATCTCAGCGCTGGCCATGGGTCAGTAATCTCAGCGCTGTCTGTGGCCACGGGTCAGTAATCTCAGTGCTGTGGCCATGGGTCAGTAATCCCAGCTCTGTGGCTATGGGTCAGTAATCTCAGCACTGTGGCCATGGGTCAGTAATCTCAGCGCTGGCCATGGGTCAGTAATCTCAGCGCTGTGGCTATGGGTCAGTAATCTCAGCGCTGTCTGTGGCCATGGGTCAGTAATCTCAGCGCTGGCCATGGGTCAGTAATCTCAGCGCTGTCTGTGGCCATGGGTCAGTAATCTCAGCGCTGTGGCCATGGGTCAGTAATCTCAGCGCTGTGGCCATGGGTCAGTAATCTCAGCGCTGTGGCTATGGGTCAGTAATCTCAGCGCTGGCCATGGATCAGTAATCTCAGCGCTGGCCATGAGTCAGTAATCTCAGCGCTGTGGCCATGGGTCAGTAATCTCAGCGCTGGCCATGAGTCAGTAATCTCAGCGCTGTGGCCATGGGTCAGTAATCTCAGCGCTGGCCATGGGTCAGTAATCTCAGCGCTGTCTGTGGCCATGGGTCAGTAATCTCAGCGCTGTGGCCATGGGTCAGTAATCTCAGCACTGTGGCCATGGGTCAGTAATCTCAGCACTGTGGCCATGGGTCAGTAATCTCAGCGCTGTGGCCATGGGTCAGTAATCTCAGCACTGTGGCCATGGGTCAGTAATCTCAGCGCTGTCTGTGGCCATGGGTCAGTAATCTCAGCGCTGGCCATGGGTCAGTAATCTCAGCGCTGTCTGTGGCCATGGGTCAGTAATCTCAGCGCTGTGGCCATGGGTCAGTAATCTCAGCGCTGTCTGTGGCCATGGGTCAGTAATCTCAGCGCTGTGGCCATGGGTCAGTAATCTCAGCGCTGTCTGTGGCCATGGGTCAGTAATCTCAGCGCTGTATATGGCCATGAGTCAGTAATCTCAGCGCTGGCCATGGGTCAGTAATCTCAGCGCTGTCTGTGGCCATGGGTCAGTAATCTCAGCGCTGGCCATGGGTCAGTAATCTCAGCACTGTGGCCATGGGTCAGTAATCTCAGCGCTGGCCATGGGTCAGTAATCTCAGCGCTGTCTGTGGCCATGGGTCAGTAATCTCAGCGCTGGCCATGGGTCAGTAATCTCAGCGCTGTCTGTGGCCATGGGTCAGTAATCTCAGCACTGTGGCCATGGGTCAGTAATCTCAGCGCTGTGGCCATGGGTCAGTAATCTCAGCGCTGTCTGTGGCCATGGGTCAGTAATCTCAGCGCTGTGGCCATGGGTCAGTAATCTCAGCGCTGTCTGTGGCCATGGGTCAGTAATCTCAGCGCTGTCTATGGCCATGAGTCAGTAATCTCAGTGCTGTGGCCATGAGTCAGTAATCTCAGCGCTGGCCATGGGTCAGTAGTCTCAGCGCTGTGGCCATGGGTCAGTAATCTCAGCGCTGTCTGTGGCCATTGGTCAGTAATCTCAGCGCTGTCTGTGGCCATGGGTCAGTAATCTCAGCGCTGTGGTCATGGGTCAGTAATCTCAGCGCTGTGGTCATGGGTCAGTAATCTCAGCGCTGTCTGTGGCCATTGGTCAGTAATCTCAGCGCTGTCTGTGGCCATGGGTCAGTTATCTCAGCGCTGTCTGTGGCCATGGGTCAGTAATCTCAGCGCTGTGGTCATGGGTCAGTAATCTCAGCGCTGTGGTCATGGGTCAGTAATCTCAGCGCTGTGGCCATGGGTCAGTAATCTCAGCGCTGTGGTCATGGGTCAGTAATCTCAGCGCTGTCTGTGGCCATGGGTCAGTAATCTCAGCGCTGTGGCCATGGGTCAGTAATCTCAGCGCTGTGGCCATGGGTCAGTAATCTCAGCGCTGTGGCCATGGGTCAGTAATCTCAGCGCTGTGGCTATGGGTCAGTAATCTCAGCGCTGTGGCCATGGGTCAGTAATCTCAGCGCTGTGGCTATGGGTCAGTAATCTCAGCGCTGTGGCCATGGGTCAGTAATCTCAGCGCTGTGGCCATGGGTCAGTAATCTCAGCGCTGTGGCCATGGGTCAGTAATCTCAGCGCTGTGGCTATGGGTCAGTAATCTCAGCGCTGGCCATGGGTCAGTAATCTCAGCGCTGTGGCTATGGGTCAGTAATCTCAGCGCTGTGGCCATGGGTCAGTAATCTCAGCGCTGTGGCCATGGGTCAGTAATCTCAGCGCTGTGGCCATGGGTCAGTAATCTCAGCGCTGTGGCCATGGGTCAGTAATCTCAGCGCTGGCCATGGGTCAGTTATCTCAGCGCTGTCTGTGGCCATGGGTCAGTAATCTCAGCACTGTGGTCATGGGTCAGTAATCTCAGCGCTGTCTCTGGGTCAGTGGCTGTCGCACTCTGATGTAAACATTGATCGTTGGATCAATGAGATACAGTAAAGGTCAATCCCACGCTCATAGTGGGCAGTATTTTTCCACAGAGTTACTAATGCATAGAATAACTTGGCAGGACTCTGCTTGAAGCTGATACCTCTGGAGCATTGAAGACCAGCTTGGTGCAATTCTGGATACTCTATAGATAGCAGGCAAAGTGAGGGGCTTGGATGGGCTGTTATGATTTTTATATTTCAGATTTTTAACAATGTTCCACTGTTATGTCTGAAAACCAGCCTTTTAACCCCTCAGGTGCTGAAGCACGGAGGGGAGAGGATCCAGTACGGAGGGGAGGGGATCCAGTACGGAGGGGAGAGGATCCAGTACGGAGGGGAGAGGATCTAGTACGGAGGGGAGGGGATCCAGTACGGAGGGGAGGGGATCCAGTATGGAGGGGAGGGGATCCAGTACGGAGGGGAGAGGATCCAGTACAGAGGGGAGGGGATCCAGTACGGAGGGGAGGGGATCCAGTACGGAGGGGAGAGGATCCAGTACGAGGGGAGGGGATCCAGTACGGAGGGGAGAGGATCCAGTACGGAGGGGAGAGGATCCAGTACGGAGGGGAGAGGATCCAGTACGGAGGGGAGAGGATCCAGTACGGAGGGGAGAGGATCCAGTACAGAGGGGAGGGGATCCAGTACGGAGGGGAGGGGATCCAGTACGGAGGGGAGAGGATCCTGTATGGAGGGGAGGGGATCCAGTACGGAGGGGAGGGGATCCAGTACGGAGGGGAGAGGATCCAGTACAGAGGGGAGGGGATCCAGTACGGAGGGAAGAGGATCCAGTACAGAGGGGAGGGGATCCAGTATGGAGGGGAGGGGATCCAGTACAGAGGGGAGGGGATCCAGTACGGAGGGGAGAGGATCCAGTACAGAGGGGAGGGGATCCAGTATGGAGGGAAGAGGATCCAGTACAGAGGGGAGGGGATCCAGTACGGAGGGGAGGGGATCCAGTACGGAGGGGTGAGGATCCAGTACGGAGGGGAGGGGATCCAGTACGGAGGGGAGAGGATCCAGTACGGAGGGGAGAGGATCCAGTACGGAGGGGAGAGGATCCAGTACAGAGGGGAGGGGATCCAGTACGGAGGGGAGGGGATCCAGTACGGAGGGGAGAGGATCCTGTATGGAGGGGAGGGGATCCAGTACGGAGGGGAGGGGATCCAGTACGGAGGGGAGGGGATCCAGTACGGAGAGGAGAGGATCCAGTACGGACGGGAGGGGATCCAGTACGGAGGGGAGGGGATCCAGTACGGAGGGGTGAGGATCCAGTACGGAGGGGAGGGGATCCAGTACGGAGGGGAGGGGATCCAGTACGGAGGGGAGAGGATCCAGTAGGAAGTACATACACAAACATTAATATCGCCAGCATCCCTCTCACTGGACCAGGTACCCATGGGCCCTGGTCCTGGTACCCCATCCTGTACCCCTCCTGTGGGCCACACCCTTCCTGTCTGCATGGCCATATTCAGTAGCCCTCCTTGTGCGATTACCCAAACTTTATACCCTTCCCTGTAATGCATTTATACCCTCCTGCATGCAGGCCGTAATTCTGCACTTCCTAATTACTCCGGGCCCTCAGGCTTCCTCTGGAATAGAAGGTGGGAATAATGTTGGAATGCTGCTTTCACGTTTATTTGATATTTCATTTATGGCATGTGCATTTAATGGCATCTCTTTATCCAACATAAACACGTTTCCTGCTTCCCGCTGGCTCCGCCCCCTCCATCTGGCTCCGCCCCCCTCCCTTTGGCCGCACCCCCATATGATAAATAAGAAAAGTGCTTTTATCATCTTTTTTGTGCAGAGCCATTCCTGTTGGAGGAGGGCGTGGAGAGGAACAACACGTCCCGTCAGCTCCAGAAGAAAATCTTAATTTTTCATCCCCTCCCTCTCCCTCCCCATAAATCAGCGAGTGGTGACGGGGCAGGGAGGGGCCCGGCGGGATAAACGGCGGTCTGACACAAGAGGCTAATGACGGGAATGACTTTGGCGGGATCAGGATGCATGCGGAGTCAGGACGGCGCTCGGTTACAGAAGTGGGAGGAGGGAAGCCAAAGCCAAGGCTGTCAATCACACCCGCCGCATTCTGAGGAGTCACAAGCGTACGCTCGTCAGAGGAGGGGCGGGGGTGGGGGGTGGGGGGGCGTACACGGCAGCTGTGACCTGGCAGGAGTTCAGACTCTGTCTCTAAAGCCTCATTGGCCGACCTGCACCCTCCCATGTCTGTGTGGCCAACTGGGCTCTTATGACCACTCCTTTGACCCCCCCCCCCCGTAAACTGGCACCTTGTTGTTCCTCGTGTCACTGACTCAAGAGGCGCCCACCTGCTGTGTTCCCTGTCTCATCAGCTAATTCAATCCTGCACTGCCCCCTGGTGTACGGTGTGATACACTGCACCCAGTGTGGAGTCATGCTGAACATCCAGGGGGGGAACTGGCTGTGTATGTCATGACCGCTTTTATCTTTCATTCTTCCCCTCTCTCCCTAGACTGTGGTAGAGGGACACCCTCTGGACCACTGTCTCTTATGATTCTGTGACGCGCTGGGTTTCAGAAAAGCTCTGTTGGACCCAGCGCTTGTGCTACTTCTGCCTGCATCTGCTGCTCTGTCTCTTTCTGCCCCCTACTGCTGTTAAAATAGAGTCAGTGCTGAGGCCTTTCCCTCCCTTTACACTAGGATGGGACCCCTTACTCTAGGATGGGACCCCTTACTCTAGGATGGGACCCTTACACTAGGATGGGACCCTTACTCTAGGATGGGACCCGTAACACTAGGATGGAACCCTTTACACTAGGATGGGACCCCTTAAACTAGGATGGGACCCCTTACTCTAGGATGGGACCCCTTACTCTAGGATGGGACCCGTAACACTAGGATGGAACCCTTTACACTAGGATGGGACCCCTTACTCTAGGATGGGACCCTTACTCTAGGATGGGTCCCCTTACTTTAGGATGGGACCCTTACTCTAGGATGGGTCCCCTTACTTTAGGATGGGACCCTTACTCTAGGATGGGACCCCTTACTCTAGGATGGGACCCGTAAAACTAGGATGGGATCCCTTACACTAGGATGGGACCTGTAACACTAGGATGGGGCCCCTTAAACTAGGATGGGACCCCTTACACTAAGATGGGTCCCCTTAAACTAGGATGGGAACCCTTACACTAGGATGGGTCCCCTTAAACTAGGATGGGAACCCTTACACTAGGATGCATCCCCTTACACTAGGATGGGACCCCTTACTCTAGGATGGGACCCCTTACTCTAGGATGGGACCCTTACACTAGGATGGGACCCTTACTCTAGGATGGGACCCGTAACACTAGGATGGAACCCTTTACACTAGGATGGGACCCCTTAAACTAGGATGGGACCCCTTACTCTAGGATGGGACCCCTTACTCTAGGATGGGACCCGTAACACTAGGATGGAACCCTTTACACTAGGATGGGACCCCTTAAACTAGGATGGGACCCCTTACTCTAGGATGGGACCCTTACTCTAGGATGGGTCCCCTTACTTTAGGATGGGACCCTTACTCTAGGATGGGTCCCCTTACTTTAGGATGGGACCCTTACTCAGTACAGATGACGACAGTCTAAAATCCTCCATCTTAAGTTTCTGGTGGTAATGACCTTGCTACCAGTCATGAGCAGCTTTTATTTCCATAAATTACTTTTCACGAGGCTATTGGTTGAAATCACACCATAGAGCTGCTAGTTCAGAGATCAAAGTCGCCATAAATGCTGACATATGGAAGTATGAAGGGTGGCTCACCTCATCATACTTTAGAGAAGAACCCTGCAGGTTTAGTTTTCAATGGCCTTTTTATTTGAAAACGATGGGCAGATAGCCAGCAAAAAGGTCAGTGACTTTAAAACTTTATTCTAGGAGAGTGTAAAATGTTTTTGTTTTGTGAATAAAACCTCACCTCCTTTCCCCCACTCGTCTCCTACCCGGAAGTATGCAAAACTGCCTGTACATTTCAAGTACAAACAGTTGCATGTACAGTATATAATGTACCTGACATTGCAGTTTGACATGAATTAGTATGTAATATTAGAGACATTAATGAATATGTAATTGATGTGTAATCAGCAACATTAGATTAGGACACAACGATCAGTTTTCAGGGCACGGAGGAGACGAGGTGGTAGTGGAGGAAAGGAGGATGCATTTTTCGAGTATTGGGACGAACCCCAGGGAGTTCTGTGGGCAGGAGATGGGAGGGGTGCGCCTGTCATTCACAGTCAGGTAACCAATCAAGGCAGAGTATTTGAAAAAACCATGCAACACCCACTCAAAATTGCCTGTTCAGCTCAATGGGAGAAAAACACATTGGGCATGTTTTAAAAAATATATATATTGTAATTTAAAAAACCATAACATGTTTGGTATACCTTGTAAAATAACATAAAATTGCCAAAAAAAAAATAGAATAAATGGAGAGCCTTTAATGCAGGTTCATCTCGATCAAATGGTTTTGGAGGACACTGTATACTGTAAAAACATGCTGAGCTACAATCCATGTAAGAAAGGCCTTTTAGCTCTTTTAGCTCTGTTTAGCTCCACGAGGCCTGCCTCAGAGACCCAACAATCATTTAACAGCTTCTTGGAAAAGTAGGTGTCAATGCTTACATGTTTATCCACTGCATGACATATTCAGAAGCCAATGAGTCTTGTATTAATACAATACAGGGCTTGTGCTTGCTGGCATTTGTCATCTGTCTGCAGTGACGATTTTACCGCCGGTGCAGGGGTGCATTTGCACCCCCTACTGTTGGGATGAAAATATTACAATTTTCAAATCAATGTCAAAAAACATTGAAAAGAAAATGATTTTTGTACATTTTGAAGTGATGTCAGATTTGTATATTCTATCATGTTTTGTTGTACTCTAATTATTAATTTCTAATTTTTCAAATAACCACGTAATGACCTCTAAACTCAGGCACGCGACGTAACGTCCAACATCCGGTTGTTCAGGCGTTGTTGTTAATGTTAGCGCAGTACGAGCGAGTCATGGCAAAACGACGTAACAAAACAATCGATGCATTCTTCAGCAAGAAGAATAAAAGTTCCTCAACTGACAGTCCTCCTATCAACACCCAAAGCCAAGGTGAAGGAGCTGCATCAGCTTGCAATAATGAAGCAAATACTGCTGTTGCCAATGAAGCTAGCACCTGTGGTGTGATTAGCGGTGGCCGAGCGGAGCTGCAAACTAACAACGCGCCAGTGCCGGCACCTGCAGAGCCTAATGAAAGGGATCCCTGCCTTGGTCCAGAGAACGCCCTTCAGAATATAGCATCTGGGCCATATCAACTCGTTATTGATTTCCCAGCAAAGTCCACAACAAATGATAAGATGCCAGTGCGTAAGTTTCGAAAGGAGTGGTATAGCGAATTGACTTTCTTAGAATATAGTGTTCGTGATGACCGAGTTCAGGGAAAGGGGTGAGGGGAACAATAGCTAGTGTTTGTTCGTCAGGTGTGCAGTGCCTGTGCGCCACTTAGGAGCAATGCGAGTGCGCTATCTACTCTCGTGGTGCTGGATCGCGTTGCATTATTGTGCGACCCGTATAGGTGCTGTCGCTGTCCGCGGTCCCGGTTCATTTGTGCATTTTTTTAGAACAAGACAGACTGACTTGGCCTAAGTGATAAATTGACACGATGTCGTCTGTGATTGCTGTGATATGCGGCTGCGTTATAAGCGCTCCTGTAGCACTCTCAGCTGGGATCTTACGCTGCATTATAAGCGCTCCTGTAGCACTCTCAGCTGGGATCTTAGGCTGCATTATAAGCGCTCCTGTAGCACTCTCAGCTGGGATCTTACGCTGCATTATAAGCGCTCCTGTGGCACTCTCAGCTGGGATCTTACGGTGTTCGTGACGACTGCGTTGTTGGCTCTAATGTTGTAGCTTTTTTTGGTGATGCACATTTAACCCTATGTATAACCAATAGGTGGTCATGTAGTTATTTAGCTATAGGCTACTTCGCTTTTCTCTCTTTCTTGCTCCTCTGCCCCCTATTTTAAAACCCTAAAATCGCCACTGTAGACGCACTTTTATGCGCCGTTAAAATAACATGCAAATAATTGCGACATGACTTTAGACCAGGTTTTTGGTGGTTCTAGCGCAAGCGCTTTCTGCTGGCTCAAGATAGCAATACGCCAAAAATAATCCTGGCCACACCTCATCTTAAGACCAACACGCCCAGTTCACTTGCTATGGGCGCAACATCGCTTGGTATTTAACCGACGTGAGCGCTAGGGGCTATAATGAACTTGCGTTTGGGTTAGCGCCGGGTGTAAGATAGGGCCCAATGTGGGTCTGGTTTTGCTGTGACCAGTGTTTATTTGGGGCTCCCTCCAAAGAAAAAAATACCACTTAATGCTCTTTAATAAAATCTATGGGCAAAATGAGCAATCCTGAAATCAGCAAAAAATGGTTGTGGTTAAAGGCTATGGATAGTTTTTACATAACACTTGAAAACATGCAGAATAAAATGAAAGATGCAGAATAAAAGTATTGCTTTTCCCTAAAAAATAAATAGCCTATTGATTATGAATGTAACATTGCAAAAATAGTTTTACGGGCCTTAAAAGAGTGCAGTGTTTATCTCTGTCTAAGATGTCAGAGTTTGGTTCCCGGTGTTGTGCCGTTCGTTTTTCGGCTCCCCTGAAGATCTCTACCCCCCTTCACTGGTATGCTATGAACGCCTTGTGCTTTTCTTTTATTTCATTTCTCCAGTTAAAATGAAAACGATAATGGATTGGATTGTTGTTGCTGTGTTGTTATGAAATGCAATCTCCATATGAGACACTAGAGGGGGTGAAATGCTGTATCTACAGCCTTTAACAACTTGCTAAGTAAGTGAACACGGGCTTTGTTAATCAAGCTCTGTGCGCGTGTCTGCAACAATGAGGAACAAACACTGCTCCGTGCGCACCAATCGTAAAATGGCGAGGCGCCCGGAGTGGATAAACGCGAGGCACCTGGTGCACAAAAGCACCGTAGAAAACGCTTCATATTCATTGAAAATATTTCGAAAAAAGGCGCCCCCAGCTGTTAAAATGCCGGATACAAAGAACATCAAACAATGAGAATAACAAAAAGAAACACCGTTGCCAACATCAAAAGACTCTTGGGGCCCTATCTTGGCGCTTAGTCTAAGCGCATGGCGTAAAGTCCATTTTGGGCATGTCCAAGTCCTCTTTTGCTATTTTAACGTTTTTTGGGCGCTAAGCACGGCGCAAGGTGCAACTGGGCTGAACCTAGTCGCTTCGTTAATTATAGGTGTGTCTTGGGCGTGACATGCAATAAGCCAAGCAAAATGTCATATCCCATCCCCTTTAAAAGCCTGCTTTTCCACCTTGGCGGATTGCTTGATGGCGAAACAGACATGCTCGTGCGTGTTTAGTGTGATCAAGGAATAGGCTAAATGGAGTATGATCAATACTAATCATTAGCCTATGACCTCCCGGTAATTCCCGACAGGGCTGTTATTTTACTAAATACAGGTGCAGCTCAAAAAATTAGAATATCGTGAAAAAATTCAATATTTTTTGTCACTCATTTCAGAAAGTGAAACTCATATATTATATAGATTCATTACACAGAGTGAAATATTTCAAGCCTTTATTTCTTGTAATTTTGATGATTAACGGCTTACAGCTAATGAAAACCCAAAATTGAGTGTCTCAGAAAATTAGAATATTGTGAAAAAGTTCAATATTGGAAACTCATGGTGTCACACTGTAATCAGCTAATTAACTCAAAACACCTGCAAAGGTTTCCTGAGCCTTTAAATGGTCTCTCAGTCTGGTTCAGTAGGCTACACAATCATGGGGAAGACTGCTGACTTGACAGATGTCCAGAAGACAGTCACTGACACCCTCCACAAGGAGGGTAAGCCACAAAAGGTCATTGCTAAAGAAGCTGGTTGTTCACAGAGTGCTGTATCCAAGCATATTCATAGAAAGTTGAGTGGAAGGAAAAAGTGTGGTAGGAAAAGGTGCACAAGCAACAGGGATAACCGCAGCCTTGAGAGGATTGTCAAGCAAAATCCATTCAAGAATTTGGGGGAGCTTCACAAGGAGTGGACTGAGGCTGGAGTCAGTGCATCAAGAGCCACCACGCACAGACGAATCCAGGACATGGGCTACAAATGTCACATTCCTCGTGTCAAGCCACTCCTGAACCAGAGACAACACCAGAAGCGTCTTACCTGGGCTAAGGAGAAAAAGAACTGAACTGTTGCTCAGTGGTCCAAAGTCCTCTTTTCAGATGAAAGTAAATTTTGCATTTAATTTGGAAATCAAGGTCCCAGAGTCTGGAGGAAGAGTGGAGAGGCACAGAATCCACGTTGCTTGAAGTCCAGTGTGAAGTTTCCACAGTCAGTGATGATTTGGGGTGCCATGTCATCTGCTGGTGTTGGTCCACTGTGTTTTTTGAAGTCCACAGTCAACACAGCCATCTACCAGGAAATTTTAGAGCACTTCATGCTTCCTTCTGCTGACAAGCTTTATGGAGATGCTGATTTCATTTTCCAGCAGGACTTGGCACCTGCCCACACTGCCAAAAGTACCTAAAGCTGGTTCAATGACCATGGTATTACTGTGCTTGATTGGCCAGCAAACTCGCCTGACCTGAACCCCATAGAGAATCTATGGGGTATTGTCAAGAGGAAGATGAGAGACACCAGACCCAACAATGCAGACGACCTGAAGGCCGCTATCAAAGCAACCTGGGCTTCCATTACACCTCAGCAGTGCCACAGGCTGATCGCCTCCATGCCACGCCGCATTGATGCAGTAATTCATGCAAAAGGAGCCCCAACCAAGTATTGAGTGCATAGAAATGAACATACTTTTCAGAAGGCTGACATTTCTGTTTAAAATATCCTTTTTTATTGATCTTATGTAATATTCTAATTTTCTGAGACACTGAATTTTGGGTTTTCATTAGCTGTAAGCCATTAATCATCCAAATGACAAGAAATAAAGGCTTGAAATATTTAACTCTGTGTAATGAATCTATATAATATATGAGTTTCACTTTCTGAAATGAGTGACAAAAAATATTGAACTTTTTCACGATATTCTAATTTTTTGAGCTGCACCTGTATATGCGGTTAAATTTCGTTAAAAGGACCTGCAACAGCTGAGAATAAGCTATCAATGGCTTCAGTCTCACCTTAGAAAACGCCAAATTAGCCTGCTTGTTCAGCGAATTTCGTTTGATTATGCAATGAAAGTGTCAAACATCAATTCCATGAGGCTGTTCTCATGGAGTTCTCGAAGTTCAAGCTTCATCCAAAGTTCATTAGGCTACCTGCATAGTAATATTGATTAATAACATACATACCGTTATTTTGCCTTAATGATGACACTAAATACAATAAAGCTGTCAGGTTCGCAACCCATATGTTCACGCATATTTCCCCTTGTTTAATAATGTAGTGATTGGACAATGACGAGCGATTGGACAATGGACAATGACTGGGTGGAGATTGAAATCTGTCGCTCGCCCTCACTAATTGTGGGTAATTAATTGCTTGAACTTATTGGAGGGGAGGGGTAACTCGTCCCTTTTAAAAACCCCAGTTTTCTGCGGCTCGTGACAGGAGCGGAGTGGAGATGTGTTTATGGAGACCGGTGCAGTGAGCACAGTAGGGATCCTGAGTTGCTCGAGTACGTCCAGCGTGAGGCTGTGTGAACGTCTGAGTAAACCAGATTACTAGCTTCGCGATTGCTGTGTTGTAGAAGTAAAGCACCGCGAAGGCAAACACTCCGTTCCATCAACTACGCGGTGCGGGGTGATTGCCGCACTGCTGCGAAGTTTCACCTACGTTACCGAAAACCTGCGACGACAATAACGGACGACTGACACCGAACACCTGCCGGGTCAGTCTGCTCTGTTTTAGACCCTAACCCAGATGTGGCAAGGGACGCTAAGCCTCCCCTTCTCTCCTTTGTATAATTTAAATGAGCAGTGAGTGTTTGAGCTATATTATTCACCTGGTTAAAAGGGATACATTTTACTTTACTCTATTATATTGCGTATTCCGGTGAACGGCCAGAGATGTGTGATATGCTCTTGGGTAAAATAACGCAAACAGAGTGCTCTACCTTATTGCTGGACTTTTTAATAGAGTTATAAATCTCCAATAAAGATACGGGTTTTAAAGGAACTTTTGGAAATAATATCTAGCTTTTTTTAAACGGGGAAATCGTGATCCTGGGTGGGTTATTTTAAAGAGGCCTAGCTTCTTAAAGGGGTAGTACCAGATTACCACACACACCCACATACACGCCTACACACCCACACATCTACCTGCATACACACATACATGGAGGTAGGCATAACTTCCTAGCATGATTACTGTGATTTAACCCTTTGAGTTTTTATTGGTGTGCAATATTTGCTGTGTGCTTTGGACAGTGTTGAACCTGGTTATTTCCTATGGGTGTGTAATATGAAAGATTAAGTGAATTCTAGTGGGTGTAACCTAGAGTGATATTTGGGTACTTTTGGGAAGTGTGCAATATTTGCTGTGTCTCAAACAGGTTAAACATATTTATCTGCTATAGATGTGTGCGGTATTACCTTTTACAGATCCCCTAATTAAGCTTACCTATTGATAAGCATTGAAATGTGTGGCCCTCTTTTGATTCTCAGCCCCCCCCCCCCCCCCCCATGGCAATAAAGCATTGTTTCAATTGAATCTATACTGTTTTCAGCCTTATAGTTTTTCCATTTCGCCAGACCCTCCTGGCTGACCAAAGGTGGTGGCAGCGCTCACGCTATCCAGCTAATATAGTAGCCTTATCCAGCTAATATAGTAGCCTTATCCAGCTAATATAGTAGCCTTATCCAGCATACGCTACAATAATGTCCTGTTTATGGAAATGTGACCAACCTGTTTTACTCGTAGCGTAATCCTTTAAAACAATCCACTTTCCCAGGAAGACCGTGAAACGTGCGACTTACAGCAGGGGAAACAGAGAACATGCAGCGCACATGCAGAGAATGGCATTAAAATTAATTGTGAATTAATTGTGTAACGTGCTGCAAATTTGTTTTCGTTTCCAATTAGACGCTTAGTTCTCTTTAAAATCGTTTTGTTCAGTTATGGAATAACGGGTGAAATCAGCGGGGTTTTAATAAGCTGAGAGTATGGAAACCTGGTCACTGTAATTAAAAAAATATGAAGGACGAAGAATAGCTAAGGTTACAATTTAGTTAACATGGTGACACTTATCTCCATGTTTTAACCATAAGCTATCGAAAAAAACCTTATGCACAGCGAATCCGCTGTAGCCTAGGCTATTTGAAAAACAATAAATGCAATATTCACTGGACAAGGTTTTGAACTTTTTTCAGTCACAAACCATTCTATTTACTTACAGGCTGTATTCCTAGATAAACAGAGCTGTATTGTAATGACATCTGATGCGCATTTTCAGAACTCAAATGTCCGTCTATTGCCGTGCACAAGTTTTCCATTGAATGACAATTTGCGCATTAGGCTTGATATAGGTGTTATCAGCTCCTTTTTAATGGATAGCCATTGTCCCGTACCATCGCACATCGCCTGGATGTTGATGGAGTGGGCTGAAAGCAATTTAAGGCATTCCCCTTCGCTGAGGGAAAGGTAAACTATGTGGACCTATGGACCCTTTTATTATTATGCATTTTTTGATATAGCCTACACAATAATATTTCACATTGTAATCTTGATATTTTAGTCATGCTTGTGCGCCCCTGTGTGTAACAGACAGGAGGGTGTGCGTGTTGTGCACATGCCTATGCAGACGCACTTATATGCGCCGTTAAAATAACATGTAAACAACTGCGACATGACTTTAGACCAGGTTTGTGGTGGTTCTAGCGCAAGCGCTTTCTGCTGGCTCAAGATAGCAATACGCCAAAAATAATCCTGGCCACTCCTCATTTTAAGACCAACACGCCCAGATCACTTGCAACGGGCGTAAGAATACATGCTAGTTAAAGGACGTGAACGCAAGGCATTATAATGAACCATGCGCCGGGTGTAAGATAGCAAAGACCCTTGCGTTTGGGTTAGCGCCGCTTTGCGCCGGGTGTAAGATAGGGCCCCTGATGTCTTATTTTCTGGTACTCTTACAAGTGACACTATAACGTCTCTGCATTTGAATGGATCTCTATGGGAATTGGGGGGTGGGACTAGTTTTAGCTGTAAGTTACACTGGAACAGTATGGTACACATGGTTGGCTAAATGGCTCAGCAAGGGTCTGACGTATCAAATAAGCCTTCAATCATCACTCTGCTGCCAGAAATACAGTAGATATGGATGGATAACTTGAAGGGTTTCTTCTCCTGACTTATTTTTCCATAGAGTTCAAAAGGAAAATTTGTCAGAAGAAACAACCCTTAAAGTAATCCATCCATATCTACTGCATATTTGGCAGCAGAGTGATGGTTTGAGGCTCGTTTGATACCTCAGACCCTTGATGACTAACAGCCATTTTACCAATCATGTATTTCATACTGTTCCAGCATAATTTACAGCTAAATCTAGTCCCACCCCCCAATTCCCATAGAGATCCATTCAAATGCAGAGACGTTATAGTATCGCTTGTAAGAGTACCAGAAAATAAGATATCAAGAGTCTTCATGTTTTTGGGTCACAGACATCAGGAAGTCATGGCATGCAAAGGATATGTGACCAAATATTAAAAGTTTAAAGGCACAGTCAACTTAGTGTATGTAAACTTCTGACCCACTGGAATTGTGATACAGTGAATTAAAATTGAAATAATCTGTCTGTATATAGTAGTTGGAAAAATTACTTGTGTCATGCACAAAGTAGATGTCCTAACTGACTTGCCAACACTATAGTTTGCTAACATGAAATCTGTGGAGTGGTTAAAAATGAGTTTTAATGACTTCAACCTAAGTGTATGTAAACTTCTGACTTCAACTGTAGATTTCATTGCCAAAATAGTGCTTGAGCACGCTCTGAGTTTTTCTGATGTTATTTAAACCGTGGTTTTCAGTTAGGAGAGCTCACAATACACTTGAAGGGGCAGTTATCTATGCAAAACTTAACATAAGTGACTATGTTGGTGTATTGTTAAAGATGGACAGAGGAATCTTTAAACACACCCCAGCACTGGGGGTGGCTCATTGTGTCCTGTGTCCTCTGTGTCATGATGAGTGAGATGATTACTAGATTAATATGATTTATTAACACGGTGAAAAGTAAGTACTAATTTGTAACTGCTGCTCTACACGATGCATTAGCAAAATTTAGCATAATTGAGAAGTGTCATGAGTGAGTGACGTTACGCACCAGATGCTGTGCACCACCAATCAATCCCAGATAGACTGAGATCACAATCAGACATCACCAATCAATCCCAGATAGACTGAGATCATGTGGGGCGGCAGTGTAGTATAATGGTTAAGGAACTAGCCTTGTAACTGAAAGGTTGCGGGTTCGATATCCAGGTAGGAGACTGCCGTTGTACCCTTGAGCAAGGTACTTAACCTGAATTGCTTCCAGTATACAGATCCTTTCCAAAAAATTAGAATATCATGGAAAAGTTGTTTTTTTTCCATAATTCCATTCAAAAAGTGAAACCTTCATAGATTATAGATTCATTACACACAAAGTGAAATATTTCTAGCCTTTATTTGTTTCATTTTTCATAATTTTGCCTTACAGCTCCAGAAAACCCCCAAAACAGTATTTCAAGAAATTAGAATAGTGTGTCGAAAATCAGCATTTACTTCAGTTATTTCAGAGAATGAGTGGAGTGGCTTGACTCGAGGAATCCGACAGTTGTAGCCCATGTCCCGGATACGTCTGTACGTGGTGGTTTTTGAAGCACTGACTCCAGCCTCAGTCCACTCCCTCTGCATCTCCGCCAAATTTTGGAATCGTCTTTGCTTGACAATCCGCTGAAGCCTACGGTCATCTCTTTTGCTTGTGCACCTTCTCCTGCCACATTTTTCCCTTCCACTAAACTTTCTATTGATATGCTAGGACACTGCACTCTGTGAACAGCCAGCTTCCTTAGCGATGACCTTTTGTGGCTTACCCATCTTCTGGAGGGTGTCAATGATGGTCTTCTGGCCAGTTGTCAAGTCTGCAGTCTTCCCCATACTGAACCAAACTGAGATAAGCTTTGCAGGTGTTTTGAGTAAATTAGATGATAGTGTGACACTCAGTCTAAAACATTCATTCTCTGAAATAACTGAAGTAAATGCTGATTTTTTACACTATTCTAATTTCTTGAAATACTGTTTTGGGGGTTTTCTGGAGCTGTAAGCCAAAATTATGAAAAATGAACCAAATAAAGGCTAGAAATATTTCACTTTGTGTGTAATGAATCTATAATCTATGAAAGTTTCACTTTTTGAATTGTAGGGAAAATACATTTCCTGCTTCAATGTTCTTGGATGGTCACCTAACACAATCAGCCTTACTCACTGATCAAGGGGGGTTAGAAACAAAGCCTGGTGATGACGGCACCGCTAGGGTGTGAGACGGGAGTTAGCCAGCTTACCTAGGTGACAATAACCATTTGGTTCCCTCCCACACCACATACAATGTCCATTTGTTTGCCTGTCACCCAATCAGGGACAGGAACCTGCATTCTATGTCAGCATTTTATTTCAGGTTTGGGGTATAAAGCTTGTACCCCACACAACACTATTTCATGATTGAACTGCCTTACGATTACCCGGTATCTTGTATACTGTAATGAAGACTATTTTGCATTATAATTAAATTGCTATTGACCTAAACTTTGGAACTCCGAGTTTTACTTTACAAAGGACAGAATTCCTACATAAATTGAAGCAGGAAATGTATTTTCCCTACATAATCCCCCCTTAAACCTTGACCCATATACAAACAAGAGAGAAAGGTTTAACTCAGGAACCAGTCTATTGTATTGCTAATCTAGTCTCCTTGGTTGGAATAGGCCTTGATTACTCATTCCCAGCTGCTATTCTATAATTGAATACTATGCCTATCAGTGGCGATGAGTCACTGCTTACACTTACGTTTTAACCTACATTGTATTTATGATAAGTTAGTTGATTTGGCCAGTGGCATGGTTGATTTGCCAGTGTTTGAGTGGATCATGTCAACTTAAGAGTCTTACACTTCACCCAAATCTGACAAACAACATGAACACCTCATTTCCAAGAAGTGTGCCAGTGTTGGTGCTGTCCTGTCTTAGGTTGCCCTCTTTTAGCTTGGAGAGTCTTACTTATCATGGGATCCCAACACCACACCCAGCTGGACTTGTTGCCATATTCTGCCATGCTCTTACCTGGTGGAACTTATCATAATTACAATTTCCTTGAGAATTTAGACTACTGATAATAAAAGTCAGCTGCCAGGAGGAGGTAGATCTAAGGACTACTTAATCCAATTTGACTGTCTGATGATGTCGCTAGAAACCCCTGTTCCAGTAGCACAGAGGAGACCATCAGCTTCCATCCTGTTAATGGAGATTTCTGTTGATCTGCCAATGGGTTGGATGCAACAGCGCCATGGTATTTCAGAAATGTGGTTGTGAGCAGATCTTTGTACATCTCCGTCACACTTCCCCGCCTGCAGTGCTTGTCCATGTCAGGTGACTAAGCTGTCAAGTTGACAAGGACTGGAACATGGACCCGCTGGATGTTGTTGACCAGGACTCCTGGGTAGGCTTGTGTCATCACTCCAGACTGGGGGGCCAGCCGTTCCTCAGGACACTCTCTCCATCACCATTGGTGGCAGCATCATTGTTATGAATACTGCCCACATTTTTTAAACGGATGCCTGGAAGCATACAGAAAAATACAAACAATTAATTCCCCCCCACCCCCTACATATGATTAACATTTGGATACAATTTACAATGGTCTGCATGGTACCATTTGTACCCCACTCTTTTCCTCCCCTTCATTGTAACCTTAAGATTGCCCTCCCCGCATGTGTCCACAATTTCATGTGGCCCTGCCTAATTTGTATCCCAAGGCTCTTTCTGGAGGTAATTTTTGACCATGACCATAAACTCATGCAGTAGTTTATTCATTTCCTCATAGGTCAGAGTTGGAGCAGAAGGAGAGATTTCTGACACTGTTACAACTTTTCCTGTGTTTTGCTGTTTTGGATTCTGCCCTGCAGCACCCCCACCCTGTGACCAGCAGTCCCTTTTAAAATGCCCAATCCTACCACAGTTGTGGCAAGCATCTCTAGACATCTTACGCTCACTTCTAAGTGTTTCAATGGTTTGCTGCTGTTCAACACAGTTTCTCTGCTACTGACAAACGGTGTTTCAATTCATTTTCACCTTGCACCAGGGCTGCTAGTACATTTGCATGCTTATGTTTTTTATTTTTACATTTACTATTGCGCTCTGTACACGCTTCCTCAAGCCAAACTAGAGGATCTGATTTTTCTAACAGAGATCCATAGGATCCCTCTTTGCAATGTTTTGCAATATAATCAATGGCCCACTCCATCATTCTAGGTTCTGAGTACACCTATGTACAATATACCTAGTGTGGTGGTTTACCTCAAGGACACAGGATAAATGTGGGATACCCTGCTGGTACTTTTTTCCAAAAAGCCCAGTTCCTCTACAAACACACCTCCCGCTTAACCTTGTAAAGTTACCTTTTACTGTTAAACAGGTCAGAATTTACTTATTAAATTCCCAGGAGAATTCTCATGCCTAAGTCTTGAATTTGCTCCTAAATCTGTGCTATTTTGCTCACCTTTGCCACAGCTGACAAATCACACTTGTTATATCCATAAACTCAAATTATTATCCACAGCGGAATAATGCAGAAAAAACCTGTTATACTTATAAAGATTCCTCCTAGATTTGTTCGTCGAAAGAGGGCTTGCAATGGAGGTCCAGTTTGTCTTTCTTGCAGCAGCAGAAGGCCTCTCCATGCAACAAAAGACGCCCTGGCTTGGTGTGGCTGTAGAATTGGATTCTTTGTTGGTATACAAAATTGAATGGTGCAGATTGTCTTGCTTGAAAAGAAAAAGTTCTCCAATCGTCCCCCCTTTTCGTCTGTCGCTGGCTCGCCAATTTATGTAGGAATTCTGTCCTTTGTAAAGTAAAACTCGGAGTTCCAAAGTTTAGGTCAATAGCAATTTAATTATAATGCAAAATAGTCTTCATTACAGTATACAAGATACCGGGTAATCGTAAGGCAGTTCAATCACAAAATAGTGTTGTGTGTGGTACAAGCTTTATACCCCAAACCTGAAATAAAATGCTGACATAGAATGCAGGTTCCTGTCCCTGATTGGGTGACAGGCAAACAAATGGACATTGTATGTGGTGTGGGAGGGAACCAAATGGTTATTGTCACCTAGGTAAGCTGGTTAACTCCCGTCTCACACCCTAGCGGTGCCGTCGTCACCAGGCTTTGTTTCTGACCCCCCTTGATCATTGAGTAAGGCTGATTGTGTTAGGTGACCATCCAAGAACATTGAAGCAGGAAATGTATTTTCCCTACAGAATGGAATTATGGAAAAAAACAACTTTTCCATGATATTCTAATTTTTTGGAAAGGATCTGTATATCCAGCTGTATAATTGGATAATATATGTAAAAGAAATGCTAAAAAGTTGTAAGTCGCTCTGGATAAGAGCGTCTGCTAAATGCCTGTAATGTAATGTAAAATATCACAATCAGACATCACCAATCAATCCCAGATAGACTGAGATCACAATTGGACGACATCAATCAATCCCAGATCAAACCATATCTCCCCTTTTCCAAAGAGAAAATAAAGAATGTTTTCTCAGCCTCTAGCTAAACATTTCTCTGTGAACTGTTTGAACACAAAACAATTTAACATTTAGCTGTTCTTTGAGTTCTCTGAACAATCGATTGTAAACTAGGACATTGCCCTCCATCTGCAGCAACATAGGGATTATTCTGCCCTTAAACAGTTGCTGTTCCTATATCTCAATTAGGCTGCGCAGTAGATCTTGGTGGGGTGAATCACCGGCTGGGCCTGAGGTCTGGTCTCTCCTGTTGATAGAGGGACTCCTCCATCGCTGGTGTGGTGTCTCTGGAGAAGGTCCTGTTGATTGAGGGACTCCTCCATCGCTGGTGTGGTGTCTCTGGAGAAGGTCCTGTTGATTGAGGGACTCCTCCATCGCTGGTGTGGTGTCTCTGGAGAAGGTCCTGTTGATTGAGGGACTCCTCCATCGCTGGTGTGGTGTCTCTGGAGAAGGTGACTCTGCGACAGCCTGAAGAGGTCTCCTTTTCTGACGAGTGACTGTACCAGCGTCTGGTCTGATCACGTAGGATCTTGGCTCAGGAGATTGACCTATGACCTTGGCTGGTGTTTTCCAGCCGCTCCATGTAGTTTCACTCTCACACTTTGACCAGGGTGTAGATCAGGCAGAGCATGTGCTGAGTGTCGGCGTTTATAGAAGAACTGGTCGGCTTCCTTTGCTTTCCTGTCCTTCTCTAGCTCTTGTTCATAGCTGATGAGCTTAGGCTTTGCTTTCCTGTCCTTCTCTAGCACTTGTCCATGGCTGATGTGCTTAGGCGTTGCTTTCCTGTCCTTCTCTAGCACTTGTTCATGGCAGATGTGCTTAGGCGTTGCTTTCCTGTCCTACTCTAGCACTTGTTCATGGCAGATGTGCTTAAGCTTTGTTTTCCTGTCCTTCTCTAGCACTTGTTCATGGCTGATGTGCTTAGGCGTTGCTTTCCTGTCCTTCTCTAGCACTTATTCATGGCTGATGTGCTTAGGCTGCAGCTTCTCGTCCAGCATAGGGAGTGTCGTTGGGATCTGGCGTCCAGTCATGAGCTGCGCTGGACTTGCTCCGGTTGCACCGACAGGAGTTGCACAGTAACACATCAGAGCGAGATGAGGATCTGGTTGGTTGAGAATCCGGCAGTTTGGACAGCTCTCTCTGCATCCCCGTTAGCCTGAGGGTAATAGGGACTCGAGGGGATATGGGTAAAACCATACTGCTGTCTTAAGTCCTGGAACTCAGCTTATGTAAACTGCATTGCATTGTGGGGAATGGCCCATCTCATGTACATAGTCATTAGTGTGATGACTTGTGGCAGCAGATAGGTGGGCTATTTCAATGTCTCTGGAATAGTAGTCCACTACAATGAGGTATTTTCTGCCCTCAAGCTCACACAGGTTTGCTGCGACCTTTTGCCATGGACCCTTAGGTAAGGGGGTAGTTTTGAGTGGCTCGCTTTTCTGTGCTAGTCTGTGCTCCACACAGACTTTACATGTCATTACTGTCTTTGCAATGTCCGTAGTTATGTCCGTAGTTATGGGCGGCCAACAGACTGACATTCTGGCTCTTTCTCTGCACTTTGTCAGCCCCTGGTGACCCTTGTGAATCTGTAGCAGTATTTCTGCTCTTTGTGTGGCTAGGATAACAATCCTGTCTTGGTGCAGTACGAGGCCATCCGACTCGGATAGATGTGCTCTCACCGTGTAGAATCCTTGCCACGATGGTAGCTGTGCCGTGTAGAATCCTTGCAGTGACGGTAGCTGTGCCGTGTAGAATCCTTGCAGTGACGGTAGCTGTGCCATTCTCCATGTAGAATCCTTGCAGTGATGGTAGCTGTGCCGCTCTCCGTGGCCAGCCGTTCCTGATGAAACTGATGACCATTTGGAGGTCTGCGTCGTTGCGTACAGCCTCTCTGACCTCATCCAGTCTGTGCTGATATGGGTCTGCTTGTCACCACAGCCTCCACAAATACCTGAACATCCTCCTCTGTGTCAGACATGATCTCCTCTCTCAGTGGGGTGCCTGAACATCCTCCTCCGTGTCAGACATGATCTCCTCTCTCAGTGGGCTTCTTTTCTTTTTTTTAAACTTATTTTTTATTCTCAGTTGTAAATCATACGGTATAATTTTACATTGTGGCTGTGGTTTTCCTTTCAAAACATTTTTTATAACATCCATAATTTATTCAATACATACAAAAAAAAAGATAAAAATGTAATAAATAAGTAATAATAATTTAAAAAATCAATAATTAAATATAAAAAATAATATATAATAATAATTTTAAAAAAGGGGGATTAAGAGCTAAACCAGGGAGAATAATGAGGTGAGAGCAGTAACCAAAGACAGCGCAGGAGTTGTCATGGAAAGTGGGGGAGAGAGGGAGGGAAGGTGGGTATATCAGGGACAGATGGGAGGGTGCATATTAATGAAGTATCTTCACTGTATTAGCAGGCCCATTACTGGTTCCCACCTCTTAAGGAAGCCTCAGCGAGTGTGTTATTTGCTCCATTTCATAGAGTTCCCAAAATATTTGAATCCAAAGATTGTATGTGGGAGGGTCAGGTTTTAGCCAATTGATTGTAACACACTTCAGGGCTGCTATTAGCAAGATCTGTAATAAATAATTTGTAGACCTCCCCTCTAAACCTTCCGGTATTACCCCTAATATGGCTACCCTTGGGTCCTTTGGGATATCATGATGAAACACTATATGGCCAAAAATATCTGGACACCCCTTGATCTGGGGCTGATTTTCATGGTTCGGGCTAGGCTCCTTAGTTCTAGTGAAGGCAAAGATTAACGCTACAGCATACAATGACTTTCTAGAAGATTCTGTGCTTACAACTTTGTGGCAACAGTTTGGGGAAGGCCCTTTCCTGTTTCAGAATGACAATGCCCCCATGCACAAAGCGAAGTCCATACAGAAATGGTTTGTAGGGATCGGTGTGAAAGAACTTGACTGGCCTACACAGAGCCCTTACCTCTACCTGTGAGGGTTAGAGTGAGGTTCGGAGAACCAGACGTGACCAATAAGGATTCTAAAAACGTATCTAGAAAGATATGCCACAAAAGCAGAAGAACCGCACCGGGGAGGAGATAACAAAAGAACAGGAGCAAAACTTCCCTAGCACTAGGCAAATCAAAGCAACCTCAGAAACGGAGGTGTATCTCGATAAACAGCGAGAATAAACAACAAAAGAACCTCACACACTAAATCACTAAATTGCTGCGTTTCCAATCGTACAAACCAGAAATGCAGCAACCAAATTTCCTATACCTTACCGACTTCGTTGTTAACATAGCAAAGACAATATCGAAGTGTCGGAAATGCGGAAGTCCAGGGCTATTTATAACCGGCAGGAAACCCGAAACAGGTGCAAAGAATAATTGCCGGGCGGGATACAAACACCGGGACGGAGGTGAAAAAAATCAGAAAGAGCGTCCCGACGACGCCAAAAAGAAAACCAAACGGCAAAACAGCGAAGGCTGCTAATAACCGTGACACTACCCCATCAAACACATTTGCGATCAATTGGAAAGACGACTGCGAGCCAGGCCTAATAGCCCCACATCAGTGCCCGACCTCACTAATGAATGATCTTCTGGCTGAATGGAAGCAAATCCACACAGCAATGTTTCAACATCTAGTGAAAAGCCTTCCCAGGAGAGTGGAGGCTGTTATTGCATCAAAGGGGGGAACCATAATTTAATTTATTAATGCCCATGATTTTGGAAAGAGATGTTGGATGAGCAAGTGTCCATATACTTTTGGCCATGTAGTGTATATCTCATCCCAGAAGGTTCTCAACTTGGGACATGACCAGAATGCATGGGTATGATTGGTGTTCTGAAAGATCTTGTAATAATTTTCCACTTGAATTCCCTCCAGATGTTTGAGCAGGTTACCAAGTGTGCTTCAGAGCATATTTCCTCCCAAGTGATATTCCTGCTGTACCTCAGCCTCCCATCTCTCTCTTATCTGTAATGAATTAGCAACTGATGTTCCTGCTGTACCTCAGCCTCCCATCTCTCTCTTATCTGTAATGAATTAGCAACTGATGTTCCTGCTGTACCTCAGCCTCCCATCTCTCTCTTATCTGTAATGAATTAGCAACTGATGTTCCTGCTGTACCTCAGCCTCCCATCTCTCTCTTATCTGTAATGAATTAGCAACTGATGTTCCTGCTGTACCTCAGCCTCCCATCTCTCTCTTATCTGTAATGAATTAGCAACTGATGTTCCTGCTGTACCTCAGCCTCCCATCTCTCTCTTATCTGTAATGAATTAGCAACTGATGTTCCTGCTGTACCTCAGCCTCCCATCTCTCTCTTATCTGTAATGAATTAGCAACTGATGTTCCTGCTGTACCTCAGCCTCCCATCTCTCTCTTATCTGTAATGAATTAGCAACTGATGTTCCTGCTGTACCTCAGCCTCCCATCTCTCATCTGTAATGAATTAGCAACTGATGTTCCTGCTGTACCTCAGCCTCCCATCTCTCTCTTATCTGTAATGAATTAGCAACTGATGTTCCTGCTGTACCTCAGCCTCCCATCTCTCTCTTATCTGTAATGAATTAGCAACTGATGTTCCTGCTGTACCTCAGCCTCCCATCTCTCTCTTATCTGTAATGAATTAGCAACTGATGTTCCTGCTGTATCTCAGCCTCCCATCTCTCTCTTATCTGTAATGAATTAGCAACTGATGTTCCTGCTGTACCTCAGCCTCCCATCTCTCATCTGTAATGAATTAGCAACTGATGTTCCTGCTGTACCTCAGCCTCCCATCTCTCTCTTATCTGTAATGAATTAGCAACTGATGTTCCTGCTGTACCTCAGCCTCCCATCTCTCTCTTATCTGTAATGAATTAGCAACTGATGTTCCTGCTGTACCTCAGCCTCCCATCTCTCTTATCTGTAATGAATTAGCAACTGATGTTCCTGCTGTACCTCAGCCTCCCATCTCTCTCATCTGTAATGAATTAGCAACTGATGTTCCTGCTGTACCTCAGCCTCCCATCTCTCTCTTATCTGTAATGAATTAGCAACTGATGTTCCTGCTGTACCTCAGCCTCCCATCTCTCTCTTATCTGTAATGAATTAGCAACTGATGTTCCTGCTGTATCTCAGCCTCCCATCTCTCTCATCTGTAATGAATTAGCAACTGATGTTCCTGCTGTACCTCAGCCTCCCATCTCTCTCTTATCTGTAATGAATTAGCAACTGATGTTCCTGCTGTACCTCAGCCTCCCATCTCTCTCTTATCTGTAATGAATTAACAACTGATGTTCCTGCTGTACCTCAGCCTCCCATCTCTCTCTTATCTGTAATGAATTAGCAACTGATGTTCCTGCTGTACCTCAGCCTCCCATCTCTCTTATCTGTAATGAATTAGCAACTGATGTTCCTGCTGTACCTCAGCCTCCCATCTCTCTCATCTGTAATGAATTAGCAACTGATGTTCCTGCTGTACCTCAGCCTCCCATCTCTCTCTTATCTGTAATGAATTAGCAACTGATGTTCCTGCTGTACCTCAGCCTCCCATCTCTCTCTTATCTGTAATGAATTAGCAACTGATGTTCCTGCTGTACCTCAGCCTCCCATCTCTCTCTTATCTGTAATGAATTAGCAACTGATGTTCCTGCTGTATCTCAGCCTCCCATCTCTCATCTGTAATGAATTAGCAACTGATGTTCCTGCTGTACCTCAGCCTCCCATCTCTCTCTTATCTGTAATGAATTAGCAACTGATGTTCCTGCTGTACCTCAGCCTCCCATCTCTCTCTTATCTGTAATGAATTAGCAACTGATGTTCCTGCTGTACCTCAGCCTCCCATCTCTCTCTTATCTGTAATGAATTAGCAACTGATGTTCCTGCTGTATCTCAGCCTCCCATCTCTCTCATCTGTAATGAATTAGCAACTGATGTTCCTGCTGTACCTCAGCCTCCCATCTCTCATCTGTAATGAATTAGCAACTGATGTTCCTGCTGTACCTCAGCCTCCCATCTCTCTCTTATCTGTAATGAATTAGCAACTGATGTTCCTGCTGTACCTCAGCCTCCCATCTCTCTCTTATCTGTAATGAATTAGCAACTGATGTTCCTGCTGTACCTCAGCCTCCCATCTCTCTCATCTGTAATGAATTAGCAACTGATGTTCCTGCTGTATCTCAGCCTCCCATCTCTCTCTTATCTGTAATGAATTAGCAACTGATGTTCCTGCTGTACCTCAGCCTCCCATCTCTCATCTGTAATGAATTATCAACTGATGTTCCTGCTGTACCTCAGCCTCCCATCTCTCTCTTATCTGTAATGAATTAGCAACTGATGTTCCTGCTGTACCTCAGCCTCCCATCTCTCTCTCATCTGTAATGAATTAGCAACTGATGTTCCTGCTGTACCTCAGCCTCCCATCTCTCTCTTATCTGTAATGAATTAGCAACTGATGTTCCTGCTGTACCTCAGCCTCCCATCTCTCTCATCTGTAATGAATTATCAACTGATGTTCCTGCTGTACCTCAGCCTCCCATCTCTCTCTCATCTGTAATGAATTAGCAACTGATGTTCCTGCTGTATCTCAGCCTCCCATCTCATCTGTAATGAATTAGCAACTGATGTTCCTGCTGTACCTCAGCCTCCCATCTCTCATCTGTAATGAATTAGCAACTGATGTTCCTGCTGTACCTCAGCCTCCCATCTCTCTTATCTGTAATGAATTAGCAACTGATGTTCCTGCTGTATCTCAGCCTCCCATCTCTCTCTTATCTGTAATGAATTAGCAACTGATGTTCCTGCTGTACCTCAGCCTCCCATCTCTCTTATCTGTAATGAATTAGCAACTGATGTTCCTGCTGTACCTCAGCCTCCCATCTCTCATCTGTAATGAATTAGCAACTGATGTTCCTGCTGTACCTCAGCCTCCCATCTCTCATCTGTAATGAATTAGCAACTGATGTTCCTGCTGTACCTCAGCCTCCCATCTCTCTCTTATCTGTAATGAATTAGCAACTGATGTTCCTGCTGTACCTCAGCCTCCCATCTCTCATCTGTAATGAATTAGCAACTGATGTTCCTGCTGTATCTCAGCCTCCCATCTCTCATCTGTAATGAATTAGCAACTGATGTTCCTGCTGTACCTCAGCCTCCCATCTCTTATCTGTAATGAATTAGCAACTGATGTTCCTGCTGTACCTCAGCCTCCCATCTCTCTCTTATCTGTAATGAATTAGCAACTGATGTTCCTGCTGTACCTCAGCCTCCCATCTCTCTTATCTGTAATGAATTAGCAACTGATGTTCTTGCTGTACCTCAGCCTCCCATCTCTCATCTGTAATGAATTAGCAACTGATGTTCCTGCTGTACCTCAGCCTCCCATCTCTCTCTTATCTGTAATGAATTAGCAACTGATGTTCCTGCTGTACCTCAGCCTCCCATCTCTCTCATCTGTAATGAATTAGCAACTGATGTTCCTGCTGTACCTCAGCCTCCCATCTCTCTCTTATCTGTAATGAATTAGCAACTGATGTTCCTGCTGTACCTCAGCCTCCCATCTCTCTCTTATCTGTAATGAATTAGCAACTGATGTTCCTGCTGTACCTCAGCCTCCCATCTCTCATCTGTAATGAATTAGCAACTGATGTTCCTGCTATACCTCAGCCTCCCATCTCTCTCTTATCTGTAATGAATTAGCAACTGATGTTCCTGCTGTACCTCAGCCTCCCATCTCTCTTATCTGTAATGAATTAGCAACTGATGTTCCTGCTGTACCTCAGCCTCCCATCTCTCTCTTATCTGTAATGAATTAGCAACTGATGTTCCTGCTGTACCTCAGCCTCCCATCTCTCTCTTATCTGTAATGAATTAGCAACTGATGTTCCTGCTGTACCTCAGCCTCCCATCTCTCTCTTATCTGTAATGAATTAGCAACTGATGTTCCTGCTGTACCTCAGCCTCCCATCTCTTATCTGTAATGAATTAGCAACTGATGTTCCTGCTGTATCTCAGCCTCCCATCTCTCTCTTATCTGTAATGAATTAGCAACTGATGTTCCTGCTGTACCTCAGCCTCCCATCTCTCTTATCTGTAATGAATTAGCAACTGATGTTCCTGCTGTACCTCAGCCTCCCATCTCTCTCTTATCTGTAATGAATTAGTTGGATTCATACATAAACATTTCTGATATAAACTAGAGATGCGTGCGCGCATTCCCTGCATGTGTGTGTGCATCCATGCGTGTGTGAGGTGGTTCTGCTCACAGTTTGATTGATGGAGAGTGTGTGTTAGAGAGACAACAAGAGAAAGAGACTAAGAAAAAGAAGGAATGAACAAGAGAAAGAGAGACAGAGAGGGAGAGAGGGAGATGGAGAGTAAGAGGGAGAGAGAGGGAGAGAGAGGGAGAGAGAGGGAGAGAGAGGGAGAGAGAGGGAGAGAGAGGGAGAGAGAGGGAGAGAGATGGAGAGAGAGATGGAGAGAGAGATGGAGAGAGAGATGGAGAGAGAGATGGAGAGAGAGATGGAGAGAGAGATGGAGAGAGAGATGGAGAGAGAGATGGAGAGAGGGAGAGGGAGAGAGAGGGAGAGAGAGGGAGAGAGAGGGAGAGAGAGGGAGAGAGAGGGAGAGAGAGGGAGGGAGAGAGAGGGAGAGAGAGGGAGAGAGAGGGAGAGAGAGGGAGAGAGAGGGAGAGAGAGGGAGAGAGAGGGAGAGAGAGGGAGAGAGAGAGGGAGAGAGAGAGGGAGAGAGAGAGGGAGATGGAGAGAAAGAGGGAGGGGGAGAGAGGGAGAGAGAGATGGAGAGAAAGAGGGAGAGAAAGAGGGAGAGAAAGAGGGAGAGAAAGAGGGAGAGAAAGAGGGAGAGAGAGATGGAGAGAAAGAGGGAGAGTGAAAAAGAAGAGAGGGATGCAGACCCCTCCCACAGGAAACCATCCTTCAGCTCCTCGGATCCTTTTATGGTAAAAACTCCAGAAAAAGCCGTCAGGCCGCGCAGGGAGTATCAGCGCAGGGAGTATCAGTGCAGGGAGTATCAGCGCAGGGAGTATCAGTGCAGAGAGTATCAGCGCAGGGAGTATCAGAGCAGGGAGTATCAGCGCAGGGAGTATCAGCGCAGGGAGTATCAGCGCAGGGAGTATCAGCGCAGGGAGTATCAGCGCAGAGAGTATCAGCGCAGGGAGTATCAGCGCAGGGAGTATCAGCGCAGGGAGTATCAGCGCAGGGAGTATCAGCGCAGGGAGTATCAGCGCAGGGAGTATCAGCGCAGGGAGTATCAGCGCAGGGAGTATCAGCGCAGTGAGTATCAGCGCAGTGAGTATCAGCGCAGAGAGTATCAGCGCAGGGAGTATCAGCGCAGAGAGTATCAGCGCAGAGAGTATCAGCGCAGAGAGTATCAGCGCAGAGAGTATCAGCGCAGAGAGTATCAGCGCAGAGAGTATCAGCGCAGGGAGTATCAGCGCAGGGAGTATCAGCGCAGGGAGTATCAGCGCAGTGAGTATCAGAGCAGGGAGTATCAGCGCAGGGAGTATCAGCGCAGGGAGTATCAGCGCAGGGAGTATCAGCGCAGGGAGTATCAGCGCAGGGAGTATCAGCGCAGGGAGTATCAGCGCAGTGGGTATCAGTGCAGTGAGTAGCGGCCGGATTTAAAGAGACAGCGTCTCAGAAAGGCGGGCCGGAGCCACACCCCAGGGGCCTACAGCTCCTGAATCAGCCCAAATGTGCCCAGGACCAGATTCTGTCCCCGCCCAAGGCATCACAAACACCTTCCTCACGCTGGCTCATATCGCCCAATAAAAACGGCTGTGTAAACGCTGCGCACTGCGTGTTGGGAGTATCAAACGTACCGTTGGGCATTCTTCACAGTATCGAATCAGCAGGCTTTGGTTTCAGTCTCTGATGCGCGCACATCAGAATTTAGCGCATCCTAAAGGTGCTTTAGAGTGCACGCGAGCAGGTTCCACGTTTCTGTTCATCTCCCTGTGGGGTCTCCACAGATGAGGCGAGGCGTATTTTTTCTAAGATTTATTTCCGCGTACGGAAAAACACGCTCCTGTGGCCAGTCTGACATTTATCTAAACTGAGTCACAGCAGTGTGTTGGTTGAATCACAGTCAGCAAATGGAGAGTATGAATATGGCCGCCATCTTTATTTCTCCACTGTCTCCTCTCCTCTACAAACTATAGAAAAGTGATTAAAAACAGAAAAGTGAGATAAAACAAGGCAAACATATTTTTCACAACATAAGATTTTAAAAAAAAACAGACAGCATTATCATTTAAGGCTCCATCTGATTGGAATAATTTACCTTATTTGTGATCTATTACTTATTTTGGTTTGTTTAAAACTACTTTATTTTCATATCGGAAAACCAATTGCTCATGTTTTTAATTATTTGTGTCCCTTACTATTATTACTTTGTATATATATATACAGTCAAGCCGGAAAGTCTCCCCACCCCTTTCACCTTCTCCACGTTTTATAGTGCAATCACTATATAGTATTATTATATATTATTATATATTATATTATATATATTATTATTATAGTATTATATATATATATATATATATAGATATATAGTGGATCACTGCAAGGGTTATTTCTCCGGACTCATTTTCCTATAGAACTCTATGGGGAAAAAAGTCAGGAGAAACAACCCTTAAAGTGATCCATCCACATCTACTCCATATCTGGCAACAGAGTGATGGTTTGGGGCTCGTTTGATAGCTCAGACCCTTGATAACTTACAGCCATTTAGCCAGCCATGTGTTCCATACTGTACCAGTGTAATTTACAGCTGAATCTAGTCTCACCCCCCAATTTCCATAGAGATCCATTCAAATGCAGAGAGGTTATAGTATCGCTTGTAACAGTACCTGAAAATAAGATATCGACAGTTTTTTGATGTTGATGGTCACAGACTTCAGGAAGTAACAGCATGTAAAGGATATGCGACCAAATATGAAATATGATACTTTAAAAATACGTTAAAGCAAAGGGTATGAATACTTATGTAAATGAGAAATTTTATTTTTTTATTTTTAATAAATTTGCTAAAATCTCAAAAAAACTTTTTTCACATTGTCATTATGGGGTGTTGTGTGTAGATGTTTGAGGCAAAAAATGAACTCAATCTATTGTAGTATAAGTCTGTAACATAATAAAACGTGGAGAAGGTGAAAGGGTGGGGAGACTTTCCGGCTTGACTGTATATATATATACACTACTCACAAAAAGTTAGGGATATTCGGCTTTCGGGTGAAATTTCAGGATGAACCTAAAATGCACTATAACCTTTACAGGTGAAATTAATTTGACCTTCTCTAAACTTTTGAATGCACATGTCCAACTATTCAATGTTTCAGTACTTTTTGCACAACTTGCTGTTCTCTAACAAGGAGCTGAACGGCAAAATTCACAACAGGTGTTTGATCCATGAATCGACCAATAAATTTCCTGGTTCAATTAGAATTGGTATTTAAACAGTCCTCTTCATCATGCTGTTCACATTTTGACATCATGAGACCAAGACGACACCTAACAATTGATCAACAGTACCTCGCCATTGCGAGGCTTCAAACAGGATGTTCTCAGAGGGAAGTGGCCACTGAGCTTAGAGTGTCACAGAGTGTCATCAGCAGGTTGCAACAGAGATACAGAGAGACTGGAAGAGTCACAGAAAGGCATAGAAGTGGACGTCCTTTGGCCACATCCCACACTGATGACCGCTTCATTGTGAACAGTGCCCTGCGGAACCGGATGATGAATGCCACTCAACTCCAGGCACATTTAAGGGAGGTGAGAGGCACCCAAGTGTCACGTCAGACCATTCGAAACCGTTTACATCAGCGTGGTCTGCGTGCTAGACGACCTGCAAGGGTACCTGACCACACCACCAGGCACAGGCGTCATCGTCTTGCATGGGCCAGGGAGCATTTACGCTGGACGAGGGACCAGTGGGCCTCAGTGCTGTTCTCTGATGAAAGTCGATTCACGTTGAGCAGAAATGATGGCCGCCAACGATGTTGGAGACGTCAAGGAGAGCGCTATGCATCAGCCACTGTTGTCACCAGACGACCCTTTGGTGGTGGCGGTGTTACAGTGTGGGCAGGTGTGTCTAGTCAATACAGAACTGCCCTACACTTTGTGAATGGTACAGTGACAAGCCCATACTACCTGAATAACATCATTAATCCAGTCATTGTGCCCCTGCATGAACAACACAGGCCTAATTTCATCTTCATGGACGACAATGCTCCAGCTCATCGAGGTCGCATCATTAGGGAAAGGCTGCTGGAGACTGGGGTACCTCAAATGGAGTGGCCTGCACTTTCTCCAGACCTGAATCCCATAGAAAACCTATGGGATCAGCTGACTCACCGTGTAGAGGCTCGTAACTCTGTACCCCAGAACCTCAATGACCTGAGGGCCGCCCTTCAAGAAGAGTGGGATGCCATGCCTCAGCAGACAATAAGTCGACTTGTGAACAGCATGAGACGTCGTTGTCAAGCTGTAATTGATGCTCAAGGGCACATGACAAGTTATTGAGACATTGACATTTTTGTTGTGGTATACCCACCACTGTTGGCTTTTGTTTCAATAAATTGTTTGAGATGAGGAAATCACCATTGCATGCTTCTACTTAAATGCCCTACTTTCATGATACGTATAATATCACTGTAGCGTGAACTTACATTTTCCATAAATTTCACCCGAAAGCCAAATATCCCTAACTTTTTGTGAGTAGTGTATATATATATATATATATTGTTGTTTTGATGATGCACCACCCAAACTGTTGACTGGTTATTGAAGTGTAACTCTTGTGTATTGTAAACGAGATGTGACATCTCAAGGGGCTTATCCTGCCAATGAATAATAAAAGGCTATATATTATATCAAGCAGAAATAAAGCAGGTACTTCTCCTTTTTGGAGAAATGGACCTTTATCTCTCAGTTTACCATCTCAAAACTGCAATAGCAGCACTCTCAGGTTTTATTTCTCCTTTATTTTTTTTGGGCCCTTATCCTTCTGTTTTCTGTTCTTTTTCATGTGAGTTTAACTGAGGTGACAGACAACATGTTCATCTCCCCACTGTAATCCAGGGAAGGTTTGTGATCAAGGCACAGAAAGGAGGATTTGAGGAGGGCAAAGCAACACTTTTACATTGTTCACATGGATTAATCGAATGCTTTTTTTTTTTTGGCACAATGGTCCCATAATGCTCCTGGGAACAAGCTTATTTCCACACAAAAGACTGTCGGGACAGCATGTTTCTCACTGAAGATCCTCTCACATTCTAACATGGACGAGTGAAGCAGGCTGTTGCTTTCTGCCCTCTAGTGGTAAAACAGCGGTACTGTCATTTAGGGGGGTGCCATAAACTTATGAAAAGAATAAAACGGTTTACTCCAGATGTGCTGTAAACCAGTCTTGTACAACCAACGCATGGTGGAAACTCACACTGTCCCAGACAAGGATAAACATCGGCAGAGCATTTGGCTCAACTCCTTGAAATGTTTTGTTAAAGTCTTTGGAGGAAACAATATAATAAAAATATAAAAAGAAGAATGTATTGAGCTCTGCTATCATGTGAAAATGGGTTCTAGCCCGACACACTATCCTCACAGGCATGTCACTCACTCTCCAGTGTTCTAGCCCAGGTGTGTGTAATCAGCTCATTTAATCACTTGCCTCTTCCAAGCAGGTGAGACCACACCCCTTTCACACAAGTCACATGAACCAGCCAAGATTCAATTAGTGATATGATTTTAATACCGCCTATTCTACGCACCATATTATTTTAAGTATTCTATTTCCAAAGCTCGCTCGCTACACTGGATGTCATACAAACCGCACTTCTGCCTTGATTTTGGCTTAGTGTTCTAATCCATTCCACTGATGTGCAGCAGATCCAGGTTCAAACCTACAGGAAAACCAATTTCTTTGAGAGAAACCAAACATACCTGCTCAATAGACAAGTAGTGACTTTTCAAAATGTATTGAATTGTGGTAACAGTCCAGGAACAGAAGCAACCACTCAGCAGATACTGCATAACTTGTTCTGTTTCTTATACTGGATTTCATTTACACTACTGTAGATGAACATCATTGCTTCAACTGTGCAGATTTTAGCCCCATCCTGATCTACTCATATTGAGCCCATACATAATCCCATACATAATATGAAATAAGTGCTACTATGCCACAGGAGTTCAATACATCACACAATAGTAAATCATAACAGCAAAACATTCAATATTTTTAGAACTCAGGTTTAATCAGTGAAGATCATTGTAAATACAGAAAATTACAGCAACAGGTTCAAACTAAATAAACATGACAATAAATAAGGAAATTGAATCCATTAATGTTTAGAGTAATGAAAGGAAATAAGTGCACTGCAGTGATCAGTCTGAATTCTCCCCATCAGCTGCATTTGCCCACAGAATTTTGCACATTGGAAAAATAAAAACGAATAAAATGCAGGTAAATAGAGGAGTTTGCCACTGGTTTCTTTCATACAAAGATGCAGATCAAGAAGACAGAATTATTACATCAAAAGCATTTTACCCTGCCATCTATGACCAGTATCACACTCTTAATATGTTATATTCATGTGTTAATCATCATACGTACACAGACACCTCAGACATTTACAATATCATTTTATTAAAATGTAAAAACATAAATCATTAAATCATAATTAGATTAACCTGAACCTGCTAAAATATCTTATTCTTATATACAGGGTTTAAGCTGTACTGAGGTTAATATTGGGTACAACTGAAATTGCGGTTGTATAAAGGCTGGATTATATTTTTATATTTTGGTCATGGTAAGGTATTGGCCAAGGAAGTTTGTGTGTACATGCGAATGTGTCTAAATGTGTGTGTGTGAGTGCGTGTGTCTGTAGGTCTGAGTGTGTGTAAAAGTATGTTTGTAGGTGTGTGTGTCTGTGGATGTGAGTGTGTATGAGAGAGTGTGTGTAAGAGTGAGTGTGGGTGTGGATGTGAGTGTCTGTGTGTGTTTGGTTGTTTGAGAGAGTGTGTGTGTGAGTATAAGAGAGAGAGTGTGTGTGTGTGTGTGTGTGTGTGTGAGAGAGAGAGTATGTACGTTTGTGCATGTGAGTGTGTGTGTGTGTGTGTGTGTGAGAGTATGTGTGTGTGTGTGACTCTACTCCAGTTGGCAGAGGGACACTGAGGAGTAATCCACTCTAAATCCAGCACAGAGGGGTGTGTGTTCAGTGAAGTGTGTGTGGAACGTGTGCAGGAGGGTCAGTGTGTCAGAGTCAGAGACGCTGTAGAAGGACAGTCGGCCGGCCGGACGGTCCACACACACTCCTACCCTGTAGTACACACACCCTCCTTCACCATCAGTACCTGCTGCTGCTCTGCGGTAGGGGGAGGGGGGGGGGTAGGGGTGTGTGGTGCTTATTGTGCCTGACAGAGTAACTCTGAAAATCACCATAATCACACTGCAGACTCCAGGAGGTTTTATTCTCTCCAAACCGAGCATCTTGCTCCGCTTTAATCGCCCCTTTAATCGCCGCTTTATATGTCACTGCTATACAAACCCACCCCCCCCCCTGAGACACACTGCACTCAGCCTCCCAGTAACAGCGCTCACACACACTCTCTCTGCACACAACCTGCTGCCAGACCTTAAATCTCTCTGGATGATCAGGATATGGCTCCTTTCTCCCCGGTGTGTGTGTCACCTTCCTGTTCCCCTCAGACAGAGACAGCTCTCTGTGCGCTGTGTTTGGATCCAGTGTGAACCGACAGCCGTCTGCACACCAGAGACATTAATGAGATTAATATCATTATTAATATTCACCTCATTATGTGTGTGAGAGAGAAAGAGCTGTGATAGTACCTGTGTGTGTTTGTGTACATGTGTGTTTCTGTTTGTGTGTCTGTATGTGTGTAAGAGAGACTTCTATGTAAAATCTCTATGACACATGCATACACACACACACACACACACACACACACGGCAGAGTGTGTATCTATGTAAAGTGTTCTGTGTCGATACACACTCACATTTCCTGGGTCCTGGTTTGGTCCTGTTCTCTCCTCCATGGTCCACACTGTAGGAACAGCAGAACAGAGAGAGAGAGAGAGAGAGAGAGAGAGAGAGAGAGAGAGAGGGAGAAAGAGTGAGAGAGCATGCAGAGAGAGACTGTGTGTGTGTGTGTGTGTGTGTGTGTGTGTGAGACAGATTTAGTGTGGAAACTCTCTGTACTTACAGCAGTGTGTGTGTGTGTGTGTGTGTGTGGAGCAGTGTGGAAACTCTCTGTACTTACAGCAGTATGTGTGTGTGTGTGTGTGTGTGTGTGTGTGTGTGTGAGAGGAGCAGTGTGGAAACTCTCTGTACTTACAGCAGTGTGTGTGTGTGTGTGTGTGTGTGTGTGAGGAGCAGTGTGGAAACTCTCTGTACTTACAGCAGTGTGAGTGTGTCCAGTTTAGCAGCAGACAGCGCTCTCACTCCTGAGTCTCCTGGGTGATTGTATCTCAGGTCCAGCTCCCTCAGGTGTGAGGGGTTTGAACACAGAGCTGAAGCCAGAGAATCACAGCCTGTGTGTGTGACTCTACAGCCTGACAGCCTGCAGAGAGAAGGACACACACACACATTACAGTACACACTTATTAACATAAGGTAACAGGGTTGTGTGTGTCAAATACATAGCAGTGTGTTCCACACCTTATACAGCTCAAAATAAAATAACAGGGCTGTGTGTATCAAACACAAGGCAGTGTGTTAGACACCTTACAGCATATTAACATAAGGTAACAGGGTTGTTACACACCTTACAGCACATTAATATAAAGTAACAGGGCGGTGTATATCAAACACATAGCAGTGTGTTATAAAGAAATATTTAAAAAATTTAATATGACATCAATTTGACCTTTAAAATGTGGCTTAGTGTCTTATTCTACCAAGAGGAGGAAGAGGAACATGCTCTTAGTTCTGTGGAGTGTACAGAACTCTTTTGTCTGTTTTCACAGTAGAAACATTGACATTAGTGTTATATTTAGTCACATTGGAGTCCTTTTTGATTGAAGGGGTTTGTGTTTGTACTCACCCCAGTGTCTGCAGTTTACAGTGTAGGTCCTCCAGTCCAGCAGAGAGCGCTCTCACTCCTGAATCCTGCAGCTCATTGTCTCTGAGCTCCAGATCTCTCAGCTCTGAGTGAGGAGAACGCAGGACTGAGGCCAGAACATCACAGCAGCCCTCTGTGAGATTACACCAACCCAGCCTGTGGAGAGACCATACACACACACACACAATTGAAATGCACTGCTGATTGTAATTTCCTATTTGCTCATGCTGATCCTGGGAAGTACACACCAACACAGGGAGAGGTTGTGTAAATTAGGTTCATAAAGTATTCCCACTAATCCACAAAAGTCTTAGGCTTCGGTTACACTAGTCAATTCCATGCGACTTCTAACATCCAATATCGCTCGGCTGCATGTAGTCTGGATGTAATCCGCCCTCTCAAAACGCGTTAACCAGAAAAACGTCAATAATCAGTCCCATGTTTTACTCCAGGTCTCTCACTCAGGCTTCTGTACTGAGAGACTGGGCAACGACTCAAAAAGTTTTTATATCTTCAGCTACATTATGTAGATATACTTGTGCCATTACATGTTGATTCATCTAAACAACGCCAAAGTAATGAACATGCACGTTATTAACGCTACTGTTTCAACTCATAGCGTTACACAACACACTGTAGCCCTGCACGTTATTATAGCTACGGTTTCAACTCATAGCGTTACACAACACACTGTAGCCCTGCATGTTATTATAGCTACTGTTTCAACTCATAGCGTTACACAACACACTGTAGCCCTGCACGTTATTATAGCTACTGTTTCAACTCATAGCGTTACACAACACACTGCAGCCCTGCATGTTATTATAGCTACGGTTACAACTCATAGCGTTACACAACGCACTGTAGCCCTGCACGTTATTATAGCTACTGTTTCAACTCATAGCGTTACACAACACACTGTAGCCCTGCATGTAATTATAGCTGCTGTTACAACTCATAGCGTTACATAACACACTGTAGCCCTGCATGTTATTATAGTACTGTTTCACCTCATAGCGTTACACAACACACTGTAGCCCTGCATGTTATTATAGTACTGTTTCAACTCATAGCCTTACACAACGCACTGTAGCCCTGCATGTTATTATAGTACTGTTTCAACTCATAGCCTTACACAACACACTGTAGCCCGCTCCACTCGGCTTCCCCCCAGAATATCTTCATGAGCAGCCGGTTAAAGCTCATGTTGTTGTCCTCTGAAAACTTAAACCTTTATATAATGTTGAAATTTTGTTTAATTTAATTAATTTACTTATTTATTATTGATAGCAGGGCCGTTTATAGACTGCTCTGATTGGGGGGCATCAAGAGATGTTGGTGGGGCACAAGAGGGAACAAAGTAGCGGGGGGTCTGGGTGTCCCACAGAAAAATTTAAACATTTTAAAACTCATTTCCTGCATTTCTACACACCCTCACACAGAGTACTTTATTTGTTTATTTGTGAACATTTTGGAGAAGATTTTTTTTCAAAGCCCTATAGAGGCGAGATTTGAGATGCTTTCATATAAAATTTAAACCATGGTACACGCTCAGAAAAAAAGGTATGAATAGTACCTAAAAAGGTACAAGCGTTTGTCACTGGGGTGGTACCCTGTAGGTACATAAAATTATACCCCTAGCAAGCAATACATCATTCATTTGTAACTTTCCAACATAGTAACTTATTTGTACCCAAATAGAACAATATTGTACTTTCTCAACACATTGTGGAAATTTGTACCTTAAAGAACAACTAGAGATAACTGCCTTGCGGTTGTATGCCTCCGCCAACAAGTCCAGTTGCAGTGTACATCCATGTCAATCCAGACTCATAAAATATATGTCGTGAAGACTTTGAAGGAATTTAATTTAAAAGGTATGAAGTGTATTTGAGTCCAAGTAGACATTTGTGTGAAATGTTGTCATAATTAGTATAGGATTTTATGGCCAATAACGTCTTTTGTGAGGTCACCCTTTGAATTTCTGGATATAAAATGTCATCTCTTCATCATTTTATCCTATTAGACATTTGGGTGAAATTTTGTCATAATTAGCGTAGGAATTGAGTCCAAGTGGAAATTTAGGCCAAATGTGAAAAAATTCCCTCAAGGCGTTCAAGAGAATGGGACGGACGGACGGACGGACAACCTGAAAACATAATGCCTCCGGCAACGGCTGTCGCTGGCGTGGAGGCATAAAAACATACCTCCACTGTACCTCTATTACTGAGAGTGTAGGCTAATCTGTACACAAGTGGATACGATAATTTCATTACATTTTAAACCAGCTGTAGTTCACTACTTGGCTCTACCCCATGACGTGCCTATAGACTGCAATATGAGCCACATCTGGACTTCAGGGATTTCACAAAGTTGAACAAGGAAATTCCGCAAAAAACACATACTTTCATCCGTATCAAAAGCCGATGTCCTGGCCTTCTCATGAGCAAGAATAACCAGGTACTTTCATCCATATGAAGAGCCGATGTACTGGCCTTCTCATGAGCAAGAATAACCAGGTACTTTCATTGATATGAAGAGCCGATGTACTGGCCTTCTCATGAGCAAGAATAACCAGGTACTTTCATCCATATGAAGAGCCGATGTACTGGCCTTCTCATGAGCAAGAATAACCAGGTACTTTCATCCATATGAAGAGCCGATGTACTGGCCTTCTCATGAGCAAGAATAACCAGGTACTTTCATCCATATGAAGAGCCGATGTACTGGCCTTCTCATGAGCAAGAATAACCAGGTACTTTCATCCATATGAAGAGCCGATGTACTGGCCTTCTCATGAGCAAGAATAACCAGGTACTTTCATCCATATGAAGAGCCGATGTACTGGCCTTCTCATGAGCAAGAATAACCAGGTACTTTCATCCATATGAAGAGCCGATGTACTGGCCTTCTCATGAGCAAGAATAACCAGGTACTTTCATCCATATGAAGAGCCGATGTACTGGCCTTCTCATGAGCAAGAATAACCACGTACTTTCATCCATATGAAGAGCCGATGTACTGGCCTTCTCATGAGCAAGAATAACCAGGTACTTTCATCCATATGAAGAGCCGATGTACTGGCCTTCTCATGAGCAAGAATAACCAGGTTTTTCTTTCTTTTCTTTTTCTTTCGAGGTCGTGTAGAAATGCAGGAAATTAGTTTTTAAAGGCTCAAAATCTACTGCCCTTAAAGTCTTAGGCACATGTAAAAAAATTCTGTAAAGTGAAGATGCTTTCAAAAATAATGACTTGATTATAAAGAGCAGTAAACAGTAAAAAACTAAATCAAATCAATATTTGGTGTGACCACCTTTTGCCTTTAAACCTGCATAAATTCTCAGTTTTATAAGAAAATCAGCTGGTAGGTTGTTCCAAGCATCTTAAAGAACTCGCCACAGTTCAGCTCTTGCAGAACTCGTTATTCTTCTTTTCACTGAAGTTCAATAAATATTTTGTAGAATGTTTGGAAATCAAAAATTTGCTCTTTTCTGCTGACACACTAATGCATAAGACGAAGACTAAACATCCAAGAAAAATAATTATATAAAGAATCTAGGGTGCCTAGATTGCGCAAAAGGCTACTGTACACCCCTACACAAATCGAATCTTACCGTTCCTTTTAATTTATGATAAAACGCTTTAATACATAAGAACACTCATTCTTTAGGACGAACAAAAGCCACGTTTATTCATGAACAAATAGGCTAAAAAACGTTATAATTAACTCCTTGGCGTAGAAGGTGATGCCGGCGGAACCTTTTTGCTCAACTGAGACATTCGTTGCTACTGCAGTCAAACTATTAGTAGAAATCACAAATTCTGTGTTTTAACTTTATTGGTAGACGGTTTGTGACGATTTCTGCTGAATACAGAGTTTCTAAGTGTCACTATTTCCCCGTAGCAAGTCCATATAACAAGCAACCCCCCACCTAGTCTATACCTACCCATGCGTGACATAGTGGACAATAGCGTCTATGTTTGAGTTCATAAATACATTTATTTATTATATAAAATTAGAATAACGTCATAGCAACGAGATTAACCCAACAATAGCCTGATCGTATGCCAGAAAAGCCGTGAAAAGCCCTGCTCACTCAAATGCAAAATAAACTGTGAAAGTACCGTCTCATTCTACCATGTGTGGAAGTTTCAGTAATTATAAAAATTTTAATGATATAACCTGTATAATATGAGGGCTTGGTGACCTCACTCTGGGCCTAGTTTGCGTGTTGCCAAGAGCTGAAAACTGTGAGCAAGATAATTGACTGAAGAAATGCTTTGAGTGTGTGAACTGAGGGAACTGCTTGGGAACCGAAACCATAATAAACTCTTCTCCCACCTGTGTCTGTATGCATGTCTGGAACCAAGGCTGTGAGGCCTTGGGTCAGGGGGGGCTGAGGGTGAGAAACAAGGTTGATGTTCCCAAAACAATTAAGGGTGGGAAAGGAGGACGGTCTCTACCCTGTTTTGTATAAGAAAAAGGGTATAAGTATGAAGGCTTGTTTTGTGAAACTTTAGAATGGACACTGACAGTGAACAATGTGTTTATTCTCCATGTATGCATGAATAAAACTTCTTGAATTTCACCAGTCCCAACCTCAGAGTGGCTTTATTCCACAACACATGTATTCTACTAGCAATATATGCTACTAAATATGAAATAAATATACAATCCTACCATCGGTTTTACACATCGAGATGTTCCATTCAAAATTCAGTGGTCATTTATTGTCTGGTACAATCGGTTTGAGAAATATACAACACTTTATACCGCTATTACACTATCTGAAACGTCAACGTGTAATACCCCCATGCCCTGTAAGCCTGTCTCCTTCATTACAGTTCATTCTGGTTTAATTGTTGGCTTTCTAATCCAACAGAGTACATTATAACCTTAGCAACGGTATATGTCATGTCTTTTTCGGTGCTTTTAACAATTTACTACAGCCCAGCGTAACGGCAGTTTTCGTTTTAACGGTCTAGTATTACGCAAGCTCTACAGAATACGCATTACGGAGGGGAGTTTCCCTTTTCCGATATGTAAGTATTTTTGCGTCTAAAATAGCGTTGGTCTCGCTGGCTCAGGGGCGAAAATCTGATATCAACTTTGAGGGGGACAATTACATGATATTTTCTCAAGAGCAATTCCTGAGGGGGACACCAAAAGTAGTGCTGTAACACATAGCCTACGCTGTAATATGTTAAATGTATATTGAGGAACTGTGACACTGTCATCTAAAGCCTCTCTCCCTGGCTCTTTCCCTTTCACCACCCTCACTGACTCAGTCTGTCTCCTACAAAAGAAATAAGGTGTTTGCCATACCCCTAACTACCAGTACCCAAAACTACACAATTAATCACAACAGCAATACCATTGCCTTAAACAAATCTTGGTTCAGTCACCAGTTTAAGTTGAGAGTGGGGGTATCCATGGCATTGTCCAATTATGTCCCTATTTTACAAGTCTAAAAAAGAGAGAACCTTTCATAATGTTGCCAAACAAAAACCCAACAAACTTACCTGAGTCTCCCTGTCTCTGCCAGTCTGTCCCTACCTATCTGTCCCATAGACTGTATAAAAATGCTGTCCCCAGCTCTGCTGTCTGTGTTCCATCTGTTGCCTGCTCTGCCGAATGACATCATTGTGAAACATTTCCATTAGCATTTCACTTCTTTCTTATGAACATCTTATCAACTAGTCTTTGAGATATTAGGCTACTAGGGTTCTTTCTTTGTGTTTTGGTGTACAGAAAAATGCTCTGATGTCCGTCTTTTTTATTTTTTCTGCCATGTTCGACCTGGCTGGCTGGCTACACACACACACACACACACACACACACATACAGTGTGCAGGCTATTTACAGTAGGAGATGGGCTTCTATTATCTTCTATCATTCTAAAATGGGCTTCGATCAACCAGGTAGCTAGCTAGTCAGCTAGCAAATGTGAAACGGATTGCAGTGACCAGGGTTGACAGCTGTATGAGTTCACAATTTACACAACGTAAGCTGCAACCTTTTGTTATTTTAATATAGTTTATGTTTTCGTTTTATATTGGCTGGCTTTCCACAATAGCTGAATTTGCAGAGCTAGCGAGCACCAATTCCGTTTACTCCAAGATCGGCACACAGGTGCTTCAAAGTCCCCTAGCGACAATTTAGCTTTTTCAATGAGACCATTAAAGATATTTAAGACAATTGTAGAAGAGAGTGTAGTTCTGTTCAGTTTGGAGTTCAGTTTATCGCTAACCTTATCACAGGGACTTCGAAGCTGCATGCTGATCTTGGAATAAACTGACGATAGCAAAGATTTCATCTTTGACGACGCCACATAAATGGAATAGGTGCTGGCTTGCTAGCTAATGTTTGCTTTAGTTTGCTCCATCATTTTGCTCGCCAGCTATTGTGTGTGTGAACCCTTCCTTTTTTTTTTTCCTAATTCCCGCCACCACCCCCCCCCCCCCCTCTTGGGAGGTCAACTTTATTTATTATTTATGATTTGCAAAATGATGTAATGAAGCCTCTCAGAGGAAAGGGTATAACAAACAAAAAGGAAAAAAAAAGAAAAAGAAAAATAGTTTTAATTACAAATAGTGAAGTCGCCCCCCTCCCACCCACCCACCCCCCTACCTTAATCTCCCACCCCCCTACCTTAATCTCCCACAAAGAAAACACCACCCACACCCCAATGTGTTACCCCTACCATGACGGACAGACAGACAGACAGACACAGACGGACTGACAGAGAGACCGGATAGGCAGAGAGACAGACAAATCAATCGGGTAGATAGACAAGGAGACGGGTAGACAGACAGATGGATAGACACAGGAGGTAAGAGTGGACAAATGAGCTGAGCTGAGAGGGTGAAACTATTAATAACATGAATTGTGAATATGTATGCATCAGGTTAGACTATGTTTATAAGTGTGTAATGTGTATGAGAGAGAGAGAGAGAAAGAAGAGGAGAAAGGGGGAAAAGGGGAGGGGGGTTGGCTAACCGGTTTATTTTGGTTGGATTATAAATTTAGATTATTGATGAATGGTTCCCAGTTGTCTCTGAATTGTGACATTTGATTGTGGCTGGAAGCTGATATTTTTTCTAATGATATGTATTCTGAAAGAAGGTTCAACCATTGCATAGTATTTGCAGTATTTCTTGTTTTCCAATGTAATAGGATAGTTTTCTTGGCGACAGTTAGGGCAATGAGCAAGGACCTGGTGTTCTGGGTTGTTAAACTGATTGTGGATATGTCTCCAAGTAGGCAGAGAGAAGGAGATAGTGGAATGCTGCGACCCAAAAAACGGGATAACGTTTTAGTGACTGTGTGCCAAAAGTGTTGGATGAGTGGGCATAGCCAAATAGCGTGGAGATAATTGTCCGGGGTGTTTAGAGTGCATTGTGAGCATATGTCAGTGTCTGCTAATCCCATTTTATACATCTTGTGTTGAGTAATATGGATTACCCTGTGGATTACCTTGAATTGAATTAATTGTAAGTTAGTGTTGTTAGTCATTGTGAAAATGTTGGTGCATATTTGTTGCCAGAAGTCGGCGCTGGGAGAGATGGCCAAGTCTAATTCCCATCTTGAAATGGGGAGGTGTATTGTAGAGTTGATATGTGTTAGCATTTTGTATAATTTAGAGAGAATTTTCTTCTGAGATGTTATTTTGTTTATTTTTGTTATGATTAATGGTGGCTGCAAATAATTCTGCATTATATATTTCAGGACAGATTTTAGCTGAAGATATTGAAGGTATTGGTCTCTTCCAACACCGTATCTCTGGGTTAGCTCTTTAAAAGTGATTAAAGTGTTCTCTTGAAAAATGTGGTGGAGATGTGTGATACCTTTCTGTTTCCAAGTGGTGAAATTCAGTGGAGTTTTGTTGAGCTGGAAGTCAGGGTTATGCCAAATTGGGGTGCATTTGCAGGGTGTCAAAGTGGAGTTTGTGATTTTGTTGTTTTTCCACCAAGCTGTCAGAGTTGTAGAAATTACAGTGTTTTTAAAGCAGTTGTGGTGTTTTATGTTTGTATTGAGGAATGGTAGATCAGATGGTGAGATTTCCCTGCATACTTCTTGTTCGATATCAATCCATTAATTATTTTGTTGGGTGGGGTGAATCCATTTATAGATGTATAGCAGTTGGTTGGCCAGGTAGTAATTATGAAAATTTGGTGCATCGAGTCCTCCTTGATTTTTATTTCTCTGAAGAGTAGCTAATTTGATTCTGGCTTTTTTATTTTTCCAGTAGAATTTGGTTATTATTGAATCTAGAGAGTTGAACCAGTTGGTGGTGGGTTGCGTCGGGATCATGGTGAATAGATAGTTTATTTTTGGTAAAATTGACATTTTAATGGTTGCTATTCTTCCAATTATGGAAAGTGGTAGGTTCATCCATCGTTGTAGATCATCTTCTATTGTTTTTATTAACGGGCTAAAGTTGAGATGGAATAACTCTGACAGCTTGGGGGAAATGTTGACACCTAAATACCTGATATTTCCAGTGGAGAGGGGGAGGGTTGATTTTAGAGTTGCAGCATTCCAGTCATCTCCATCTAAGGGTAAAATTATAGATTTTGTCCAATTTATGGAAAATAGTAGTCGGAAATTTTTGAAAATGTATTGATGAGTTTAATGGTTTCTTGTAGGGAGTTGATGGGATCTTGTAAGTATAGTAACACATTGTCTGCGTAAAGGCTGATCTTGTGGTGTGTGTTATGAGTTATAATTCCCTTAATAATTTTGTTTTGTCTGATTGCTGCGGCAAGAGGTTCTATAAAAAGAGTGAATAGAGAGGGAGAGAGTGGACATCCTTGCCTAGTGCCCCTGTGTAAAGTGAAGCTCTGTGATGTTAATCCATTCGTGGTGACTGTGGCCAAAGGTGAGGTGTAAAGTATTTTTATCCAGTGAATAAACGATTCTCCAAAACCAAATTTTTGTAATGTTGCAAATAGAAATGTCCAGTTGACTCTATCGAAGGCTTTTTCTGCATCCAGTGAGGTAATTATATCTTTTAATCTGTGTTGATTGATGACATTAATTAAATTAAATAGTCTGCGCATATTGTTTGATGAATGTCGTCCTTTGATAAATCCAGTTTGGTCGGGATGAATTATGATTGGGGTGACTGTTTGAATTCTGGAGGCTAAAGCTTTGCTAATTATTTTTATGTCGGTATTGATAAGTGATAGGGGGCGATAGCTGGAGGGTATGGTTGGGTCTTTGCCAGGCTTAAGCAGTACTGAGATAAGCGCTGTGTTCATATGCGGGGGGATTTTAGAGTTATGTTTTATTTCAAGTGCCACTCTGATGAATAATGGAGCAATTGTTAGCCAGAAATGTTTAAAAAATTCAGCGGGGAAGCCATCAGGTCCTGGAGCTTTATTGTTGGGCATCAGGGTTAGTGCTTTTTGGAATTCAGTTTGTGTTAATGGTTCGTCCAGTGCTTGTGCATGCTCTTTAGATAGTTGAGGTAGGTTTATTTTATTCAAGAAGGAATCGATGTCTGCTGAACTTGGGTCAATGTCTGAGGTATATAATTTACTATAGAATGTCCTGAATGTATTATTTATGTCCTGTGGTGTTATCATAGTTTTCCCTGCTGAATCCTTTATAACCGGAATAATTGATTTTTCTTTATTTCGTTTTAGTTGGTTAGCCAAATATTTTCCTGATTTATTGTTATGTTCGAAGTGGTCTTGTCGGAGTCTCTGTTTCATGAATTGCGTTTTTTTATTTAATATTTCATTAAGTTGAAATAGTAATTTTCGTAATTTCATCTGTATTTCAACCCGAAGAAGAAATACAGATTAAATTACGAAAATTACAATTTCAACTTAATTTTCACAAATTTAACCGAGAGCATTTTTTACATTTAGTAAGAATATGGTCCAATATGAAATAGTGTGTGTGTGTGTGTGTGTGTGTGTGTGTGTGTGTGTGTGTGTGTGTGTGTGTGTGTGTGTGTGTGTGCGTGTGCATGTGCATGGTGCTGGCGTTGAGATGATGAGGCAGAGAGAACAAAAGAGAAGAATGTTGGTTACAGTTCATATCTATATTATTTCTGTGGTTTTCCATTGTCAATAACATTGTGGAGCGACTTCACCATCACAATCAAGCAGTTTCATTCTACTTTTCAAATGAAATACCTTGGTCTTTCCCATGTTAACAAACGTTCCCCAGGCCAACAGAATAACATGAACACATCGAACACAAAGACAAACAGAGAAAATGGACAAACACATAGGACATAGAGACATTGATATTTTCGTAACAGAGACACGTAACAGTAAGGTATACTGAGCAGGACGAGGCACATAGGCTATATTGAAAGCTAGGTTTAGAAAAAAAGAAAAAAGAAAGAGCCAAATGTTGCCAATTCAATACAGCCAGGTTGTGATATTTTTGTCACGATATAGAACTCCGTCACCGTAGAGTTTGTCTACCGCTATCACTGCGCGTTTTCCTTCTTTTAAAAAATCTTTTCGGACTGGATAGTTTTTTCCGTCTTTCCTGTATCTCTGGTGGAAACTGGTCATTAAGCCCTAAGTGTGTTCCTTTCAACTCCCTCCCCCTGCTTTTAACAATTTCTTTATGTTTATAATGCTCGAACCTAGCGATAATGGGGCGAGGTCCTTTAGAGACATTATTTTTCCTCCCAGGCGATGGACACGGTGGAATGTGATGTATTGAATAGTATCGGGGGTAAACTTCAGATGGGTGTACATAAAATCTTTTATACTTTTTTCCGGGTTGTTTTCTGGTATGCCAGAGAAAATTAGGTTCTCGCATGCTGCGAGACTGGAGGTCAAGAATGGTTTCTTTCAGTATCTTGTTTTCTTTTTCAACAGTAGTTATTTGTGTTCCCAGGGTTTTCACAGTGTTCTGAAGTGTGTGATTTTGCTTAATGATAGTGGCGATTTGCTCCTGGCTGAATTCGAGGCTCTCTCTTAAACTTTTGAACTCTTTATGGAGCACTTCAATGAGTGATATCTTGCATCGAATGAGGATAGACGGGAGTTTATGGAGCATAGTAAGTCACTAACCTCTGTGTTGTTATTTAGCGTTACCGGTAGACCATCTGTATCTGTTGATGAATTACGGAGGCGTTTGGATTTCGGCGTGTCCGGCATATTGTAAAGTCGATAGAAGCGCTCGTTGAAATAAATTCCAGATCGCCCAGGCCGTTTGTGGAGGCAAAAATTATATTTGAGCAGGGAATCGGAGGAAAAAAACAACAACAAAAAAAACATAAAACTAAATCGCTATGGTGCGATTGACTGGATTAACTTCCACGTTAGCATTAAGTGCCTTTCAGACGGTAGACACGAACGCTCTGTCACCTTGCCAGCTAAAACACTACATTGCATTGCTAGCTTCTCTCATTGACTTTAATTCAAACAGCTGCAAACACTGGTTGATGTTACTGTAGCTAGCTAGCAAACGTCAGCTAACCGCAAGATAACATAAAGAGTGACCTGTAATTCAATAAAGCGAAAATGAAGACTGGTGACGATTATAAATGTGTTTGAAGTAAAGAAATGTCTAACATATCCTTTGTTTGAACTAACTACTTACTCGAGGTCAGCCACCAACAACAGACACTGTCAGATTCCTTCCCACACACGCACTGTACCTGACTGTATCATGTGCCACTGCTGAGGGCTGGGGGGGGCAGTGGATCAAACCATTGTGAGGCCAAGGGCAGGGGGTCACAATCTTTTGAAACTTAAAAACGCGCTATTACGTGTCTATAATCAGCACAAGTGCTTTCATTGCGTATTATTAATATTATTGAAATTACATAGTTATGTTTACAGTGATATATTGGGGGGGGACAAATCATATTTTTCCCAGGATGGGGGGGTCGTGTCCCCCCCGGATTTCCGCCTATGCGCTGGCTACATATGTACGTTCGTGTTTCCACTCGAGCACTGTCTTTCTAATATGTTTGATAGCCCTATATTGTTATTTTCGCATTTTGAGTGCATTTCACATACTGTAGTGCAATCGTTAAATGTATTTTTGATGTAGGCTACCGATGTTCATTGAAGATAGAACATTTGGCAGCATTTTGCAGATGGTGGAATACTAGTTTATGTTCATGTTATCGTACATAATATAGGCTATGGCGTATATACTTGTCTCTTAGGGCATGACAAATGCTCATTCCAATTTACTGTGTGCTGATATGTGGTAGATTAAGGTAGAAATTTCCTTGGAGTCATTATGAATAGGAAATTGAAAACAAAATTAATACTGAAAAATGCAATCCCAGGACAAAAGTATACATACTATAGAGTACAGGGACAAGTGATGTTTTATTGAGGTACAAGAGTGAATGATTAGGCAACAGGTGTATGTAACATTGTGATATCAACGTTTTTTTATCTTAAGCCATCAGAAGGAGCAAATGTATATGCTTTATAATACAATAATGAATAATGTTATTAATTTTATGACATGTTTTGCATAGGGGTTTTGGACCCACAGATATCTACCCCCCTATACTGATGAAAATATAGTCATTCCCACTTGAAAATTATGCAAACGTGAGTTTTATGAGCCAAAACTGTTGATTTGTAGTTAAATATATCAAAATTTCTTTTATTTAGAGCAGTGCACAGTTTATCAATTTGGATAGATTTGGAGACACTAATGGACAACACTGCTATATTTTGCATCATAGACCTTTAGTAGTTCTGCATATCATCCTCAGATTTTGCAAAACTTGTGGACATGGAGTTTATGATCCAGGAAATGTACTGTATATATATTACCGATTTCACTTATGTAGCTCTCAGCAAAATAAAAAATAAAAAAAATTTAAAAATGATTTTTTCCAAAGTTTCTTTGCATTTGTGGCACTTTATTTTGACTTAAATTATGAAAATAAACAAATCTAAGTTTGTATTGTAAATGGTACACCTGTCTTGTTTCATTTAAGCCATTTACCAAGTTTATGTGATGCTCACACCTGGAGTTATAAAGCCTTAAACAGAGCACCCCCTAAATAGGTGAAATTTGCCATCTGCTCCAAGGGGTTAAACACTCCACAGTGCACCCAAAGCAAATGAAATACGACGACAGTCTATCGGAGTGTTTTTTGAGTGTTTTGTAGGATATCTAATATTTAGATATAAAGAAAGTACCCCCCCCCCCTTTTCTCTCTATCTCTGTCGCTCTCTGTCTCTCTCCCACTCACTGTACCACTCAAACGATTGTTTGTTAAGGTAGTTGAACCTACGTCTTTAGTTAAGGCATTGAATACTGGTTGTAATTTAATAAATCTCATAATTTTAATCTGGTTGTGAGTTGTACATTTTGATAAAGGTTGATCCAACAGGCTGCTCTGCCTATCAATGAATTTGTCGATTTAATTGATAATTGATATCCTTGATAATCATTAACAAATTAAATCAAATAAATAAATTTTAAGTGTTGGATAAGTGAGGAGTTTTAAAGGTTGATGCCACTTGTGTTCGGTATTGAGTGCTGAACATTAAAAATGCGGGTGTTGGCTGTTAAAACTGCTGGATTCAAAAAATACACATTTTACTAAATCCTCACTTCCCCGATATATTGGAGGTCCCACTGAGATAGGATTTTGAGCAGACTGTGGTAAACTACATCAATTATACAATTTCCTCTAAAATTGAATTGTGGAGATAAATTAAGTTATAACCAGACATGGATCAATCACAGAAGAGAGAGATGAGGGATGTACCAGCCATGCACTATGGCGATTGCGCGGATTGTGTTACTTTTGAGGAGAAAAGGGAGTCATTCCTCAGGCCTCGATGGACTACTGGAGTCCCTAAATGACCTCAACTGGACACAATTAGAAGCATTGTACTCCCTTGCTCTGTTTTATGGTAGTGACAAACCAATGTTCAGCTATTTTGCTGCCGACAGTCTGCGCATCTACCTGTACCAACACCCCCATCACCATGGACTCCACTGCATGCAAGCGCAAAAGTGGAGAGGACAGGACAGTTCTGTTTTTGTCGCACGGGGTTCCTCCATGGAAATAAAGATGCAGCCTTATTTCCAGGACATCATTGAAGCTATGTTGGAGGCCCGTAAAATAGTTGAAGCCAGGCCCATACGTTTTTACATTTCTCTGGGAGACAATACCCAGCAAGGAAAGGGGGCCTGCACACCGCAGGGGGTGGAGTCACCCCCCACTGACCACTCCAACCAGCCTGAGAACACAGGACAAGACGCCACAAGCACTTACCCAAGTCATAAAAGCCCTCCCGCTGTTTCCCCACAGTATGGAGAGAACACAGGGCAAAACACTGGGCTTCCCTTACCATGCCAGCGGCCCAAAAGGGAGAAACCTGCCTGAGGGACTGCAGCGGTTCACGCTGAGGGCTAGACGCAGGCGAAAAACACTGGCTCATCTACGACACGCTACAGCTTCATCCCTCTGGTCCCGCTACAAGAGAGGGAGCCCGTTGTCCCCTCCCCCATGGATGGTGCACCCAAAATCCGGATCCCAAACACACAGTGTCCTAGCCCTAGCTCCGCCTTCCAGGAAATTCACCTTCAACATATTCCTCTGCTGTCTAAGATGTGGGCAAAATAGCACACTGTGGGGTCTCCGAAGGTCCCGGGCAAAACGAGCATTTGCTAACGGGACTCCGACGGTACAGGACTAGAGATGGAAAAGCCCTGGAGGAGGATGTAGGAATGAGAATATCTCCCTCTTGCCATTGGAAACATGGTCAAGTGGGAGCGATTGACAGATACCCCCCCCCCCCCCTTCCGTATGTTAATGGCCTATGTCCCTCCGCTGCCAGAAAGAAGCAGTCAGCTGTTTCTCTTGGAGGTAAAACAGGCAGTACTTCCAATCACCACCCTTGGATTACCCACAGGAACCACAGCCATGAAGTCCTTTTGGTTTCCAGCGGAATGTAGTGTTGTGTGAAGGTGTCGGTCTAAATGTGTAACTCTTTCTTTGTACCTGTTTCAACAAAGGCGCTGAACAGTATGTTCGTTAGGAAGTTCTCACTATGGACCTATGTATTTGCTGTAAGTGTATGCTATTACCACTATTTGTTGACAAATAATATAGCACTACCGATGGAATGGGTGATTGTTGGAGCCCAAGTCCAGAATATTCCTCTGACAACAGGATCCTAATGCCATTTTCACGAGGGGGACACTCAGTGATGGAACAGGCAACACATCTACCCCCCTTAAGAAGCGGATCCAGAATGCAAGGAGCAGTTCAAACCCGACCGGATTGCAGGCCAGACGGCGAAGAATCCAACAGTTTACATGGCCTTATCTCATTGTTTTTGCGCACATTGAATGTAAACTAAATGTAATCACCGATTTGCATTTTCATTAGAATTTTGGTGCAGATATGCTTCCATAGGTTGCTAGCTAATTAATAATTGCCAAAACATTAAAACTATTGCTTTTAGAGTATAATCTTTGTGGAAATTTATATTTCCAAAATGCATGACTATCATAGGTGTCATTTTGGTAAGGCGCTCGCCATACCTTGGAGATGGGAAAAAGTGATAATTTTGTTTTGACGTTCATTCAAGTAGCCTACATGATAAGTAATAGTTTGAAGAACTGACACAATCTCTCGTCATCATATTACAACTTATTGCCTAGGCGGCAGGCGGCGAGACAAGCTATAATAGGCTACCGTGTTATAGTTCACCAAACTAGAACGTGAATAAGCTCCGCCTCGTCCCGCCTCACACTAGTCAGTAAAATCAACAGTCTCGTCAACAAGCATGGAGATATTTTTTACTGAGGAATATTTTCTGAGAAAAAACAAGTCGTCTATAACAAGCGACATCAACACAGTGATTTTTTAATGCCCAAAATGGTATACATAATCCACACACCAGCAAGCAGAGATTTGTTCTTTGTAAGACCACAGTATGACCAGTGGCGTTTTTATATGTAAAAAATTGGTGGGGCAGCCACCAACCACTTAGGCTACATACCAGGCAAACTACAGTAATCAAAATTACAGTAATCCCACTTGCTACTGATGCGTTTTTAACACGTCAACAAACAGCTATCCATTGAGAGAGAGAGAGAGTATGTGAGTGAGTGTGTCAGTGGCGACTGGTGAGGTCCACAACAGGTGAAGCTGAGCTCCAGGAGAGGGAGGGAGGGGGAGATCAGGATTATCCTGACAGTGCCGCGGGAAGATGTTAAAAAATTTCAATTTAGATATTAATTTAGCTATTCCAACCCCTCCCGTACGCAATCGCTCCCTGTCATGTAACGTTACTCCCCCTGTCATGTACTCCCCCTGTCATGAACGTTACCATTGCTTAGCAATGCTGGGTTAGCTAGCTAGCAAGCTAATGATATCTCACGGCAAGTCGTTTTAACATTTAGCTAGCAAGCTAACGATAGCTTATGGCAAGCCATTTTAATTTAAGTTATTCGACTTCCTTAAAGTCATCCTTGCTGGCTGGCCATATAAGTTCGCTAGCTACCGTGATTGCCTAGCTAACGTTACTAACGTTAACCAGCTGCTCTAGCTAGAAATCTAACCATACATTTCTACACCTGGATAAATTTTTTAGGTCCCAGAAATTACAAAAATGTGCGGGGAATAGAGCCAAAGTGTTAGCGGTATGTTTGTACTGACTAAATACGGGGATGTTTAAAATAAAACCAATAATTTAGAATTATTTAGAAAGAATACGGAGTCTGCGTTTGTAAATGTTTGCAATGTTTGTGATTAGGTTACAGGATGCAGCTGCCAGCTACAATCAATGTAGTTACTGTGCTTTTAGCTAGCGTGTGAACCCACTAACCTTAATCCCCACTTTATCTGGAAGAGTTTTCAGAACAGGGTTTCATGCTGCGGCAAAAAAATAAATCAAATCCTTGAAACCCGTCCTCGACCAAGGACCGTCTCCCCCAAATAACATACACGGAAAACAGAAGAGTGCCTTCTTGTCTACGCTAACGTTAGCTGTTAGCCTTTTTTTATTTTTTAAAAACCACTCCACATTAAACCCGCGGTTGTGTTTTCCAGTTTGGGTGATGATTATATCGCGTGGCTGGTGGGCACCAAGGCGCTTAACCTCCAATTTCTCACCCAGAGTAAGGGTGTCAAAAGTGTGCTTCAGTAAATAATCCACTTCGTTCATATTTTTTTTTTTTTTTTTCTCAAGTTAGCTAGCTATAATACAGTACTAGTATCCCCTCTCTTATTGACTGACTAACGTTACGTTACGTTGCTACGTTACACTAGCGCCAGACAGAAATAGCCAATCAACTCTGAAATATGATATGACGTTTTAGTGGGGCTATGGGCTGTTGGCCCCACTTGTCATCAAAATCGTGTGATCTACATTGAATACAGTAACTCTCTGAGCATGTGCATTTGCATTTTCCAACAGTACACACACATTGCGCTGTGAGCGAGGGGCTAGCCCCACTCACGGTCTAACGTTACTGTGGACACGAATCTGGAGAACGCAGTCTAAAGCAGCAAGGCAGGGACCAATGAACATGATAAAATATTAAAAATTATATGCGATTTAGGAAGATGTTGTATACATATTTAATAAATTAAAGCAGAGATGATAATATTTGAGAATGAATAATAATATCATTTGTTTGCACAATTCTTTCAGCTGACAGCAGGTGGGGCTGTGCCCCACTTGCCCCTAATGACCAGTCGCCACTGAGTATGACACACTCTCGTGTAATGAGTTGCAACTGACTGTGAGGTACATTGTAAAATAATGTCACTGAATTTTACGATAAAAGTCTGTAAAATAGTGAAGGTAAGAAATTGTAAACAGCTGAAATATAAATAGGCTAATTGTATTGTTTACGGTGAAACACATTTATATAATATAACTAACAACTGCTACCGTATAGTTAACAAAATTGTTACCGTTATTTAGCCTGTAGGCTACGGTAAAGTTTTGACAACCCAGTGTGTGCGTGTGTGTGTGTGTGTGTGTGTCAGTTCCCAGTGTGATCATGTAAGCTACACTTCTCTTTTCTATTGTTTCTTGTCTATAAAGACCAAATGGGAGGATAGTTGCAATTGTATGTGACATGCTGGCTAAATATATCCACTCAATCTGCACTTAATTTCATTTGATGAACTGGACACTATTTGAGCCATATCAGTCTGCCTACAGAGAGGGAAAGTAGTCATTGTGTAAGCTATATGTAATGGATATGTAATGATCTGCACTATTTGATGAACTGGGTAGTATGCTCCTGATATCTCAGCAGTCATTTGATAGTTGTCCTCCATGTGCCAGTGGTTTAATTGCATCCTGTGTTGCTTCAGAGCAAAAACAGTGAATTACAATTTTTACATTTAAACTGAATTTATTCCATATTTTCCCTGGCAGTTTTATTTTAGCACATCTTCTTTTAGAACTATTAGCATCATTTTAAAAAGTATCCAGCAAAGGGGGGGGGACCCATTTACCCCTTTTCAATTAATTTTTGTTTTGCACTTTTTACAGAGAACTGTCACAAAGACGCTGTACAGAGAAACAGAAGAAGAATTGGGGAAAAACCAGGCCTGAACCCCCAAACAATTAACACATAAAACATAGATTTTATGATAGAGAAACACAAAGTAATATAACGGGTAATATAACGCATTACCTTAATTGTAAAGTAATATAGCATAATATACTTTTTTTAAAAGTAACTAGGAATATGTAATATATTACAATTTTCAAGTAACGCCCCCAACTCTGCTTGTAAGTCGCTTTGGATAAAAGTGTCTGCTAAATGACTAAATGTAAATGTAAAATGTAGAGTGCAGTATCTGCATTTTTGGGGTGGTCATGTTTCATGGTCATTTTTCTTATGCATATAAATTACTTAATGATCACATGTTCAATGAGTCAATTATCACCGAAGTGCTCACAGAGAGACAGAGACGGGGTATCTCACTCTGCTCAATGAAGACTAAGGATAAATAAATAGCCTCGGTGTTTAACATAGGCCTAAAAGTTGATTTGCTGTTGGCTCATTATTTTGTGATTCACATGCACTAAAATTCACCAGAATGCAGGAAATTAAGTCTTCGTAACTTAAAATTTGGCCTGACTTGGGGCTAGATTCCCGGCCTGACTGATTTTCTCAGTCCAGCCCTGCCTATTGCGTAAACAAACTAAATCTAGACGGTTTGGGATTTACGGGACACCGTTCAGTTACGAATCGTTCAAACACCAGTATGGATACAGACGGGGAAAAGAAAGCGATGCTGTGTGGATCTTGTGGAATGTTTTTAGTTGTTAATATTTGTGATTTCTTTGAGGACTTTGAGTGTGAAAAATGCAGGAGCAACCAGGACTTAAGCCATAAGATTACCCTGCTGGAAGAATGCATTTGAACACAAAAGGAGATCGCTAAATGTGAGCAGGCTGTTGATGCTAGTTTTAATAATATCTCTGTTTTAAGAACTGAAGCATGTCCAACTACCTGCTCCTCGCCACAAAACGCTAGTATAAGATGGAGAACTCAGTGACGGGACTGGTCTACTGGCAACACATTGCTGCTGCTTGGCCCCCCCGCTCAACAACAATTGGATTACTACACGCAAAGGACTGAAACCTCGCAGGGCGACCGCTCCTCCGAAACTCTCGCTCTGCTAAAGGTATGATGCCCTAAAGGACTCGGACGACTTGCAATCCAGTTCGGACTATGTTTTGTTGATTGGGGACTCCTGTTGACAGGGTAAGAGTGCATACTGAATGCTTGCCGGGTGCAAGGGTCCTTGATGTAGCCAACATGGCTAAAAAAATTTTTTTGGGTCTTTACATGATACGCTTAAAAGCCTTAACAAGAAGGTAATTGATCGGGTCCCCTCCCGGTATACAGGAGAGGCAGTGAAGCATACAGTGATGTTTGCTTTGTAGAAAAGTAGCTCTCCTCCTGATTAAAATGAGCTCTCAGCCAACTTTCTACCTGTAGTGAGAGCAGAGATATAGCCCCAAACTACTGCACATGTACCAGGTACTTGAACTACAACAGCCACAAAGCTTACAGTTAAGACAATAGGTTGCTACACCCACTGAATGACTTTACAGAAGCGGAGGCCAAGGGGCTGGGAATTTTACTGCTAGTGTAGTGCCTGCCTGTCTGCAGCGTTTAGAGACTCAGAGATTAGAGAGGCCACATAACTCGCTGGCAATTAGCCACTAATGTAACAGTTATACTGAGAAAATACCACCATCATTAGCTCAGTTTCCAGAAAAAAACGGGGGAAATACGGCCCTTTATTTATCTACGTTTGGTATCGTGAAAACATTAGATAGCCTAGCCAGAAGTCTGTAACACTTAGCTAGGCTACGCACCCCGGTTCCATGTCAGAAAATCAACCCCGACCTCCCGTTTTTCAGTAGGAAATGCTAATGCTTGTGTATCGACCAACATGCTGACACAGAATATTAAACATATACAATTAAAAGTTAAAACGTCATTGTTGTAGGCTACTTGTTACCCGTTTTAGCTATGTTTTCTAGCAACGCCAATGCAAATCGAACGCACTGATGTCAGTAAAAACATGAAAATGACGCATTTATCACCCCGATATCCATTAACGAATGCAAGGTTAGCTACTATAGCCTACTCCATGGCATACATTTAAAACCAATTTGTTTTATGCCTAACAACAGCTAATGCACTAGCCCAGAAAAAATTAATTTCTTCTGTAATCGAATGCTCAGAGCGAAACCGTTCAATTATGATCAGCTAGCTAATGTTAGTCTACTTAATGATCATGGATACTACTTAATGGTCCTGTTTGGTTTAGTATGCCAAAACATCTTAGGAAATAATGTAGCCTATCAATGTAATTTTCTGACATTATAATAAAATTGCAATGATAGTTAGCTTGATCTACGATGTGTCCCGTCCCTAGAACAGTGAGATGCAGGCAGCACTTCCCTCGCTGGCTCCACCTACTTGCTATGTCATTTACATGTCCACTTGAAAACACTGTAGTTTTTCAAAAATGAGGAAGTGGTAGAGATATACGTCAAAATGAATTTTCAACTTTATATTCAAATAATTCAGTACAGATTTTTTTTTGGCCAGCCAAAGAAAGACATAATTAGTTGTACCTTGATCTGTTCAATAAGGTTAATGTTGTTTTTGGGTGGAATTACCCTTTCACGATTGGCTTTGTGGTTGGTGTGTAGATCAAAACATCGGTTTTATTGATAACTGGGATCTATTCTGGGAGAGACCTGCATTCTAGCGCAGAGACGGCCTGCATCCAAATAGCCGAGGCTCAGCAAATCTGTCAGACAACATTCAGAAAGCCCTCAATGCCTGACTATACTGCAGTAGTGGATATGAAAACCATTTCGATATCTGCTCCCCTTATATGAATACAGTATCCAGACAATAAGCCTAACATTAAGCGTATCCATGCAAGAACCATTTGTCGTGGAGTTAACATGGGTAACATGAAAATCATCCCTCTACAAAGGGAATCCCTTGTGAAACCCGTTTCATATTCTCTGCTCACCTTTGTAAGGTGCAATTTTATTAATTACATTTTTCCTGCCTCAAGCCCACACCCAAATTCCGCTGTTGGATTCACAAGGACCAGTGGATTGTAAATAACAGCTGATTGGACAATCTAACAAGACATGGGACATCAAAGCCTTTTGGGTAAACATGGGACTGTTTTGTGACCCTTTGACTCCTAATGACGCCGGGAACCCAGGGCTGTTCACAAGCCGGGGGTAGACTGTAAAGGCCAGTTTATAGTCCAGCGACAGTGTGTCGCTCGACTGAAATCGCAGAACTTTCATAAACATTCTATTGTCGCGCTACACACACTGTGGTCGTTGTCGTTCGCAAAAAGTATAAACGCACTCCAGCGACATTCCAGCGACAGTTTACACTCAGGGGACAATGGAGGAAGAAGCAGCTTTAATAGGCTAGCCTACATCTCATTATGACTTCTGCTTTACCCCTTTTTTGTCTGAGGCCTCTGAAATAAAGTTTATAAATGTCCATTTCGAGGGCACTGTATAGGCTATTGTTTGAAATGTCATTCACAGCGTCTTTCATATACTTGTAGGATGTGGGTTTTGAACGAGGTAGCAAATAAAACGTTTGTAATTAAACCTCGACATTACATTACAGTCATTTAGCAGACAGCGACATACAATAAATGCATACAGAAACGTCATTGAAGTCACTCCAGAACAGATAAGACAAAGCACATCCTTCCCATAACGTAGCTAGCAGCTATCCCTAGTAATGAACGTTGAATGTAGTACACAGTAAGCTGTGGGTAAATCAGCTATACTACACTTCTATTCTAAATACTATTATATATAACATATAACATTGATGCAACTCATAAACGTTATTTAGTAGGAAAAGCACGGAGGGCATAGCCTACGTTAGGGATGTAAATAGCTGGACAGCTACAAGACGGGACTCATTGGGGGAGCAGCCTACAATTCTCTAGTTAGAGAATGAGGTTCAAGAATGTGGAGTAGCCTATTTCACTCGCTATCAGAATGCCACGGATCAGATGGGCTGTCACTGAGCCTAATCACTAAATTTAATCTGGCAAATCTAAGTTAGCCTACTGTGAAAGCAAATAACTTTGCGATGCATTCGCAGGCGCCTACAACGCTACAAATGTGTAGTCAAGCTGCAAATGTGTCTTTGTAACCATTCACAATAGCCTACAGACTAATAGGCTATCGTAGGCTAAATTGTAGCATTGGAAGCGAGCTGCTTCTTGTTTTGGATTGTAACGTTTTCTCAACCTCTAGCAAAGCATCAATCGGTGAAATTACATTGTTATTATTATTAGGCTATTTATAATAATAATATTAAATTGTGCTCATTTATAATGATATTCACGCGCTTGCTAGGTAGGTAAGCTGACCCTATGGCTGCACGCACAAAGTTTTCCAACAGAGAAATCTGTCCATTAACAGTTAGCTTATGTGCTAGCTAGTAAGTTGACAGCTCGACCGAAGCCTCCGCTGTCCGAGACAAATGTTACCATAACAACAGAGGCAGCAACAGGGTCAAAGTTGAATTTATTTTATGTCTCAGTGACATCTTCAGCGACTGTCGCAGCGACCACAGGACGACTGTCACCCAAAGTATAAACCAAATGTCGCTGCGACCAGCGACATCAATGGCACGTCGTCGGTCGCAGCGACACTCTGTCGCATGGTCTATAAACTGGCCTTAACAGTTTCTCTTCCTGGCGGAGAGGGGAGGTCTCTTGGTGGGGGGAGGTGTTACATTAGTAGTAGTAGTACTTTATTTGTCCCCTGTGGGGAAATTGGTTTGCAGCATAATCACAAGGCATTTCATCATAACATCACAAAAATCACTAATAGACATACTCATACTACATACTACATACTCATACACATACTACATACTCAAACACATACTACATACTCATACACATACTACACAGAAAGAAAGAACAGTAGTTAGGACAGGGGCAGCTCCTGCCCAGACCAGCTGGACATCCTTTGTGAGCAGGAAGGAGTGTTCAAAGTGCATGGGGATAAGGTGCTAGTGCATTACCCGTTTAAAAACTTAGTGGCTTGTGGAACAAAGGAAAACTTGGATCTATTTTAAGTAAATAGAGGGGGGCGATATCGAGGCAAGGGGGTGCTTCTGGTCACCCACAATGTTGTTTGCCTTATTCACCGTTCTGTCTCTGTAGATGCATTCTATACTTGGTAACGTAATCCCTAACAGTTTACTGGCCATTGTTACAGTTTTCCTGACAGGCTTTTTCTGTGCCTCAGTAGCATTGCCAAACCAGCAGATGATGCAGAAGGTTAAAACACTTTCAGTAAAGGCACAGTAAAACATTTGGAGCATTTTGTTGTGGATATTAAAAGATAGCAGTTTCTTTAAAAAGTACATTCTTTGTTGTATCTTAGTGCTTGTGATATATTCAGGTTATCCACTGGATGGAGCGCTAGGCTTCATCTACCATATTGCACTACCAGTGTAGGGGGGGGGAATAAGAAGGTGAACATACTTTAGTCACACGTTGGTACTTGTTGTTCCCGTAGTAAAGTTTTCCTATATTAAACCCTACCTGGACTCAGTGTTCGTTCCTTTTGAGGTTATAACAGTGCTGAAGAGAAGGGTGTTTATAACAGTGCTGAAGAGAAGGGTGTTTATAACAGTGCTGAAGAGAAGGGTGTTTATAACAGTGCTGAAGAGAAGGGTGTTTATAACAGTTCTGAAGAGAAGGGTGTTTATAACAGTGCTGAAGAGAAGGGTGTTTATAACAGTGCTGAAGAGAAGGGTGTTTATAACAGTTCTGAAGAGAAGGGTGTTTATAACAGTGCTGAAGAGAAGGGTGTTTATAACAGTGCTGAAGAGAAGGGTGTTTATAACAGTGCTGAAGAGAAGGGTGTTTATAACAGTGCTGAAGAGAAGGGTGTTTATAACAGTGCTGAAGAGAAGGGTGTTTATAACAGTGCTGAAGAGAAGGGTGTTTATAACAGTTCTGAAGAGAAGGGTGTTTATAACAGTGCTAAAGAGAAGGGTGTTTATAACAGTTCTGAAGAGAAGGGTGTTTATAACAGTGCTGAAGAGAAGGGTGTTTATAACAGTGCTGAAGAGAAGGGTGTTTATAACAGTGCTGAAGAGAAGGGTGTTTATAACAGTGCTGAAGAGAAGGGTGTTTATAACAGTTCTGAAGAGAAGGGTGTTTATAACATTTGGCGACGAGGTAAAAGGAAGCCCGCAGGAAGGAGATATTCGCTTTTGTTTTTTTCTTTCTGAGATCGAAAGTTTTTTTTCGGACGTTTTCAGCGCCTAATCTGAGTCGGCTACCGCTGAGGTAAGAACAATGGCGATGGTAGGAACGGCCACTGCTTTTGATAGCCAGTCGCAGTCATGGGAGGAATATATCAAAATTTTGGAGCATTTTTTTATTGCTAACGAGATTACCGATGGGGACATTAAGAAGTCCATTTTGCTCAGTTCCGTGGGTGCCCAAACCTACAGTCTGCTGAGAAATCTCCTCAGTCCGGAGTTACCAGGGGAGAAATCGTTCAGGGACATCGCGGCATTGCTGAAGGCACATTTCAGCCCCAGGCCATGTGAAATCGTTCAGCGTTTCAAATTCAATTCGAGGAACAGGAACGAGAGTGAGTCAGTTATGGACTATGTTGCTGTGTTACGCAAGCTGGCTCAAGATTGCAATTACGGGGACAATCTGACACAAATGCTAAGAGATAGGCTAGTCTGTGGGGTGAATGATGACCGCATCCAGCGTAGATTATTATCCGAGACTGAGCTTACCTTTGAGAAAGCATTGACGCTTGCTCGAGCCATTGAGACTGCGAAGAAGGATGTACAGGAGTTACATGGAAAATGTTTGGACAGTGCTGATGGGAGTTGGAAGCAGGGGTCAGGCCAGGCAAATGTGCACAAATTGAACATGCGTCATTCCAGGGAGGAACAAGTGCGATGTGCTACAGATGCAAGGGAAACCACATGGCAAATGAGTGTCGCTTTGCAAATGAAAAGTGTCATAAATGTGGAAAACAGGGGCACATAAGGAGGGCATGTAGGGCTACTTCACCCCCAGAGAAACCCAAATTTAAAGGAGGGGGGGGACCGCAAAAAGGAGTGAGGAGGGGGCATGGAGCACATCACATCAGCGGACAAGCGGACACAATGTACAGTGTCTCAGAGAAAATACCAAAAGTGCCCCCCATCACATTACAGTTGCAACTGAATGAATCAAAAGTGAACTTTGAGGTTGACACAGGGTGCAGTGTAACTCTAATGACAAGGTCAAATTACTCAAAACTGTGGGACACGGGAAAAGTTCCTGAATTAGAGAAATGTTCCCTTAAGCTCAAAACATACACAGGAGAAAGAGTAGACATGTTAGGGGTTGCTAGAGTCGCTGTACAACACCGGGGTACAAAACAACACCTTCCAGTAGTGGTAGTCTCAGGCTCAGGACCAAACCTGTTAGGCAGGGGCTGGATAAAAGCCCTTAACATAGACTGGAGGGTTGCAGTAAATCAGATAAAGGAAGGTAACCAGCTGACGTTACAGGACGTGCTGGCCAGACACGAGAATGTGTTCAAGGAAGAACTTGGAACATTTAAGGGCCCCCCAGCTAAGATTTATGTAGAGAAAGATGCAACACCAAGGTTTTTTTTTTCCAACCCTGCCTGCATTCCGTCGAGGCCTGAAGACACACCTCTTCAGACTCCACCTTGACTGATATCCTCACCTAGGAATATCAGTTCCCTGTTCCCTGTGTTTTCCTGTCTGTTTATTATAGTTTATAATAGTATTTGGAATGGTTTATAAGAGCATAGTTTATAATAGTATTTGGAATGGTTTATAATAGCATAGTTTATAATAGTATTTGGAATGGTTTATAATAGTATAGTTTATAATAGTATTTGGAATGAAAGTGTGGTGTTGCTGATTTGCCCACAGCTTACTGTGAACTACAGTCAACGTTCATCGCTAGGGATAGCTGCTACATTATGCGAAGGATGTGCTTTGCCTTGTCTGTTCTGTAGATCTTGATGATGTCTCTGTACGCACTTACTGTACGTCGCTTTGGATAAAAGCATCTGCTAAATAAATGTAATGTAATGTAATGTAATGTTTTTCAAACCAAGACCTGTGCCATATGCCATGAAACCGAGAGCTGACGCAGAGTTAGACCGTCTTTTAAAAGAGAAAATTATTGAGCCAGTCAAATTCGCTGAATTCGCTGCGCCCATAGTGCCAGTACAGAAACCTGACAACTCAGTGAGAATATGTGGCAATTATAAACTGACTGTGAATAGAGTATCCAAGCTAGAACAATATCCAATTCCAAGGACAGAGGATCTTTTTGCAAATCTGGCAGGAGGAGAAAAATTCACAAAGCTGGACATGAGCCACGCATATCTGCAAATTCCATTGGACGAGGCAGCAAAGAAGCTGGTAAGTCATCCAGCCCAGCTATCTTCCAGAGAACTATCGATACAGTGCTTCAGGGGGTTCCAAACATGGCAGTGTATTTGGACGACATTCTCCTGACAGGCTGCAACGACCAACAACACCTGGAGACGTTGGCAGAAGTGCTGCAGAGACTGGAGACTGCAGGCCTGCGTTTAAAGAGGACCAAATGCACCTTCATGGGGACAGAGGCGGAATTCCTGGGTCACAGAGTGGATGCAACAGGACTCCATCCACTAAGAAATAAAGTGGAAGCAATCCAGAAAGCTCCGGCGCCAACTAATGTGACAGAGTTGAAGGCATACCTAGGACTACTTAAATATTACAACAGGTTTCTGCCCAACTTGTCAACAGCGTTAGCACCGCTCCACTTACTCCTGAGAAAAGAGACAAACTGGGAGTGGGGAAAAGACCAAGAGAACTCATTTGAACTGTCAAAGAAACTCATGCAGTCGTCCAGGGTGCTAGTACACTATGACAGAGAGAAAGAAATCATACTCGCATGCGATGCATCACCCTACGGGGTCGGGGCAGTGCTGTCGCACAAAATGAGAGATGGAACAGAGAGACCAATAGGGTTTATGTCCAGAACTCTGACACCGGCAGAAAATAATTATTCCCAATTGGACAAAGAGGGTTTAGCAGTATTGTTTGGTGTGCAGAGGTTCCACAAATACATCTATGGCCGGAAGTTTACCATTTGCACAGACCATAAACCACTGCTCTCCCTGTTCAGTGAAGTGAAGGCTGTTCCGAGCATGGTGTCACCACGAGTGCAGAGGTGGGCAGTGACCTTGAGGGCATACGAATACGTAATGGTCTACAAGGCGGGGAAGGACCACGGCAACGCGGATGCTTTAAGCCGACTGCCCCTCCAGCACACGCCCATCACCACAGCGCCGGAGGACAGAGTACTGATGATGGAGGAAATGGACACAACACCTGTGACAGCGGAACAGGTAAAGGCACTGACAAATAAAGATCCAGTACTGGCCAGAGTACGTGAACATGTGGTAAGGGGGTGGCCACAGCAAACAGAGGGGGACTTTGCACCATACAAGGTAAGGGGGGCCGAACTCAGTGTTCAGGATGGGTGCGTGTTGTGGGGAGCACGGGTGATTATCCCACAGCCAGCCAGGAAAATTGTCTTAGAGCAGCTTCATCAAAGCCATCCTGGGGTCTCCCGTATGAAAGCCCTGGCACAGAGTTATATATGGTGGCCAAAGCTAGATGAGGCATAGAAAACCTAGTCAAAACATGCAGTACATGTCAGGCACTCAGAAGGACACCAGCAGCCGCTCCTCTCCACCCTTGGGAGTGGCCTGACAAGCCATGGAGGAGACTGCATATGGATTATGCAGGACCATTTATGGGAAAAATGTTCCTCGTAATCATAGATGCACATTCTAAATGGATGGATGTGTATCCTGTGAACAGTGCCACTTCCACCACTACCATCGACTGCCTGCGCCAGAGCTTCAGCAACCAGGGCATTCCTGAAATGATAGTGAGTGACAATGCCACATGTTTCGTTAGTGCTGAAGCTAAAGAGTTCATGAGGAACAACGGAATAGTACACATGACGGCTGCTCCCTAACACCCATCTTCAAATGGACTGGCCGAGCGGGCAGTACAAACGTTCTATCACCCATCTTCAAATGGACTGGCCGAGCGGGCTGTACAAACGTTCAAGGAAATGATGAAAAAGAGTGCTGGAGGCAGTTTGTCAGCCAAGTTATCACGTGTCCTGTTCAGCTACAGAATAACGCCCCAGTCGACCACAGGTCTCTCTCCTGCTGAGATGCTATTAAGGAGGAAGCTGCGTTCGACTCTCGACTTACTACATCCGGACCTAAACAGGAAAATAGAAGGCAGACAAAGAAAACAGAAAGACAACCACGATAAAACAACAAAGAGCAGAGGGTTTGAGGGAGGAGACGCTGTCATGACAAGGAATTTCAGCCATGGACCGAAGTGGATCCCTGGATTCATCGTAACAGAAACAGGTCCTGTCTCATATAAGGTCATGCTGGGAGATGGTAGGGTAGTACGCCGACATGTGGACCAGGTACTGGCTAGACGTGAAGAGACAGCAGAAGGGCTGGATGTGTTCGATGTGCACAATACTTCCTCTCCCAGTACTTCCGTCGTGGTGTCATCACAACCAGAGGTTTTTCCTGTACAACCACAACCCAGTGAGGGAAATTCAAGCTCTGGGTCAGAACCCCAAGTCAGTGCCCAGAGACAGCCAGCGAATACTGCACAAGTGCAGGGGGACAGTAATGCCACTTCAAGTGTCTGCCGTACTGCAAGGCTCACAAAGCTGCCAAGCCACCTGAAAGACTTTTCACTGTAGAACATGCATTATAGGATGTTGAAGAACAAGAAACAGGATGGGGAAGTTGAAGTTGATGAGATTATTATGTTAAGATACTTAAACGTTGTATTTGGATACTGTTGAAGACAAGGTGGTGTCATTGTTAGTGTTATTTCATTGCATGGTGTAAAGGACATTTTGCAAACCAAAGGACATAGGAAATGTATACTTCAGATGTTCTAAAAATAAAAAGTAAGGGATGTGTGGGTTACAAATATGTTAAATCTTAAGTGGGAGGGGATGTGATATATTCAGGTTATCCACTGAGTGGAGCGCTAGGCTTCATCTACCATATTGCACTACCAGTGTAGGAGGGGGGAATAAGAAGGTGAACATACTTTAGTCGCAGAAGTAAGATAATCTATGTATTAGTTTGATTAAATATGGCAGAGACTGCCTCCGTCTCTTCAGTTCATGCTTGACCACCTTGTGTGTGCAAGTACTGGACTCTTTCTGCAGAGAAATAAATCCTTTTCTTCTTGGATCTACTTGGTCGTGCTTGGTCATTATAAGGAGAGAAATTCCTCTGCTCAACAGTGCTCATGAGGTCGGTCCACAGGTCCCATTAAGCTTATGGTCGAGCACAACGCCAAGGTGCTTGTGATCTGCAACAGACTGTATTGGCGCCCCATTGATAAAAGTAGGGTGAGAGGACTGCAGCTTTCTAAAATCAATGGACATTTCCTTTGTTTTAGAGGCGTTTAGGAGAAGGTTTGACTTCTCACACTAATTTAGGAAATAGTCAAAAACTGGCCCATGCTCCTCCTCCCCAAGGCAGAATCATCTGCATACTTAATAAAGTGCCTATTAGGGAAAGTGCTAGTGCAAGAGTTAGTGTATAAACTGAATAATAAAGATGATAAAACACATCCCTGAGGGGAGCCTGTGGAAGTGGTCATTTTATCAGAGAGTGACATACCTATCTGACCTGCTGGATTCTACAGCTAAGAAAATCAACAATCCATAAAATCAAGCCAGCTTCAAGTGAAAATTCTGTAGCCAATATGTCTGCTAAAATACTGGGGACTTTGTGAAGATTAAGAGAGGACCTAAAAATGTCAGTAACCACTGGTGTGAGCTGTTCAGCACAGTGCTTAAAACACTTCCACAAATATTGTCAGGGCCTGGGCTTTTTCATGGGTACAGCCTCTAAAAAGGTGAAGGACTTCTGATTCCTTGATGGTAAAGTTGGGTGTGGGCATCACAGTGGCAGCCTCAGCACTGTTGCCATTCTCAAAGCGACTAAAGAAGGTGTTGAGCTGATTTGCCATCTCCAGTCCCTCACTACCACGCAAGACAAAGGTAGGCTTTCCCCTGCCCTGTGTGGAACATTGGTCATGGTTTTAACCCTTAAATGGTCAAGACCCTAAAAACTGTAAGGAAATTTTTTTTTTCATTTTACAGTTTGTATCTCCCGGGATACATAAACCGTTTAGGGTATAAATTTCACATGAACTTTAACATGAACATGAACTTTAAAAACACTTTTAAAACACTTTTTTCTGTTTTTTTTGTTCATTTTTACTGTACAAATTCTGAATAAATTCACATCTCCGACTCCGGCAGTGGCCATGGTGTGTCAAAAAGTAATGCAGGCTACCGGTAAGCTAACGTTAACTAGCAGCTGTGTCTTCTTTAAAATATCGTTGTTTTTTTTTCTTCGGACGCACGCCTGCGTGGACGAACAAAATGCAGTGGAAGGCGTCAAGTTTCGTTTTGTCAGAAACGCTTACATTAGAGATAGCCAAGTAGGCTACTTTGTTTTTACATTTTACCCATCACATGAAAGGCTAAGACGAGCGCGCGGGGGGCGGGGGTGGAGAGAAAAAAAAACTTGGAGAATCGCGAACCAGCTTGTGATTTCGAAGTTCGAAATCGAACGCTCATTTCGATCGATTTTCGATTTCGAATCGGTATCGTGACACCCCTAATTGTAAATGAGGAGGCGAAAGAAACAGATCTAACGTTCCAGGGCTACTCTCAGACTCGCAGTCACACACAAACATGTCCACAACATCGCCCAATCTTCCCTATAGGAAGACATGTACCGAAGGACGAAACAGAACTACAGTTCCGAACAAAATAGTCAAAAGCTCCATGTACGGAGACAGGTACCGAATAGAGCAAACAGGAAAGCTGTACCGGACATTTACCGGCTAAAAAGACTAACGCGAGATTAGTAGAAAATAAATGCCCTGCCTCACCATAAATAGGAATGTAACGAGGCGAACAGGAACAGAGATTTAACGTTCCAAGGCTACTTTCAAAGACTCGTTTGTCAAACGCAAAACATATCCACAACATCGCCCAATCTTCCCTATAGGAAGACATGTACCGAAAGACGAAACAGAAGTATAGTTCCAAACAAAATCGTCAAACTCCATGTATGGAGACAGGTACCAAAAGGAACGAACAGGACAGGCTGCACCGGACAGTTACCGGCCAAAAGACCAAAACGAGTTAGCAGAAAATAAACGCCCTGCCTCTCCGTGCTGAGGAATATAACGAGGCGAACAGGAACAGAGATTTAACGTTCCGTGGCTAGTTTATTAGGCTCGCAGTCAAATGCAGAAAACAAAGGGGTAAACGCCCGATCTCCCAGGGGGAGAAACATTTTACAGGCGAGCCGACGGAGCACCGTCGTCCCATAACTTTACTATCCAAATGGACTAACGCAAGCTTAATTGAAAACACACGCCCTAGCCTCTCAATAAAAGAATAGGTAACGAGGCGAAGGAACAGAGAGCTAACGTTCCGAGGCTATTTTGGGAAACACGCAGTAACACACAAACATGTCCACAACATCGCCCAAGCTCCATACGAGGAGAAACATACCCGGAGAACGAACAGAACAATAGTCCCGAACAAAATCGTATCGCAGGTAAAAAAAGGCAAACAGGACAGCTGCAACAGACCAACGCAAACTTAATCGAAAATAGCAAGCACTGCCTCTCAATATAATACAAAACCCTGACTCACAACAAAGGGGAACATAGTCCACGAGAAGGTGACAAAACAGGGAACAAACGTCCCGAAGCTACTAACTGGCTCACAGTAACACGGAAATGAGTAGAAGCAAAACGCCAGGTCTCTCAGCAAGAAAACCAATCAAAGGCGAAAATGGAACCAATAACTGCTACTCTATACTTCTACGAGCTAAGTAACTAAGTAGAAGCGAAACGCCCGATCTCCCTATGGGAAGACATGTACCGAAGGGCGAACAGAACTACAGTTCTGAACAGAATCGCCCAAAACTCCATATACGGATAAAAGCACAAAAAGACGAAATAGAGCAGAGATCAGCGGTCCCATACTTCTACGAGATAAGTAACTACAGAGCCAGCAAGAAATAAGCCCTGCCTCAGCAATGAGACGTAAAAATAGGCGACTAGCCCAAATGGTACGAATAACTCACAGCCAACAAAACACCACAGTACAAAACAATAAACAAACAATCTCGAAGCCCCGAACGAAGGAAACGGTAGGCTTATATACCTCTCAAGGTGACCACGCACAGGTGTGGACGCTAACAGCAGCTCCACAATCTAAGCAGAGCGGAGCAAGCATCCATCAAAAGAGCAGCGCCCTAGCGTGGCCACCAAGGAAAACGACCGCATAGGCAAAAAGGGTTAAATACCATGACAGCATGTTGCTGAGCCAACTCATAAGCATGGCCATACTCTAGATTTGGTCATTTCTAGAGGACTAAGGGTTTCCTCTGTTGTTGATCTCGCTATATCAGATCATTTCTGTGTATTTTTTCCATGTCATGTTGTTAAAAGGAAAGAAAAAAGCTGATGGCATTATAAAGAGGCACATTTTAAACTCTGCAGCAGCTGATAGGTTTGCACAATTTGTAAATCTTACACGTGTACCACTGAACCCGCTGTGAAATTCTTAAACTAAAGAAGAACTGTCAGAAAGCAGAGCGTAAATGGAGAAAGACAAAACTACAGGTACATCTTGACATCCTTAAAGAGCAGCTTGCAAATTATAATAGAGTAATAAGAAACACAAGACAAACTTATTTTTCCATAGAGTTGCGCTAGCATTAGCAATGTGTGTATGTCCAAAAGAAGGGACAGCATGGAATTAGCTGAAAATGGTTTCCATCAATCAACTACATCATGGGTAAGTCGTAATTGAGACATTATGTCCAAAATTCCGAACTATCCCTTTAAGCTTTCTGCCACATATAAGAAATGTAACAAGGGAAGCCTTTTTCCATTTGCGAAACATTACTAAAGTAAGGCCTTTCCTCTCGCAAGCTGATGCTGAACGGTAAATACATGCCTTTGTTACAAGTAGATTAGACTACTGTAATGCTCTCTTCTCTGGTCTTCCAAAAAAATATACAGAGCAGCTACAACTTGGTCATGGCAACCTAGCCTGGAGAAGGGAGGGGCTTAAGGTTTTGGGGGTGTGCCTGGGAACAAGGCAGTACACCCTAAAAAACTGGGAGGGTGCACTGGACAAAGCGTGTGGCAGGATGTCTAAGTGGAAGTGGCTCCTCTCTCAGGTTTCTTTTAGGGGGAGGGTGCTGATCCTAAATAATTTAGTTGCCTCTGCTCTCTGGCATAAGCTTGCTGATTTAACACCACCAAAGTGAGCTATGAAAGACTATTGTAAAATAGTTTTGGTGAGGGCAGCACTGGCTCAGGGCAGAAGTGCTGTATCTGCCCTTGCAGTAAGGGGGCAGGGTCTTATTGACCTGGAGAGCCATGTGATGGCCTTTCGTTTGCAGGCTGGACAGAGGCTGTGTTACCATGCTGATGTGAGCTGAAGGGAGACCGCCTGTGCCCTGCTGAGGATGGCAGGGGGTTAGGGACTGGACTGGCATCTCTTCTTAATGAACATGCAGGGGACAAGCACTGTGGGCCTTCCTGCGTTCTACATCTCTATGCTGAGGGTGTGGTCGGACGTTTTTATCGTGCAGCGAGGGGCCCTTTGGATCCTGGATGAGCCCCCTGCTGAGACTGTCACCGCAGGTGTTGGCCAGCCTTAGGGGTCACTTTGTGAGGACTGGCTTGATGAAGCTGCTCACTTGTGGAGCACGGAGGATGGTGGTTGGAGAGACGCAGCGGCCATTGCAGCACAAGCAGGGGTCCATTCAGTGCGGCTGGTGGAGAAGATCCTGGTGGGAATAAAGGCGGCTCTGCCTCTCCCACCCAACGAGGACGGTGTTGCTGTTGCCCCACACCTGACGGAGGCCCCTGCTTTCCCACACATCCATGTACGGGCGGTGCTGGGGGAGTGGCAGGAGGAACAGGGGAAGCTCTTTAGTACACCACTGTTGGGGGAGTTTGACGCTGTGAGTAAGAGGGCATTGTACACTGTGGGTGTAAAGGTTTGGCACCTTCTTTCCCTGGGAGAGGTGAGGGCAGGTGTTTGGCAGGGGTTGGACCAAAATCTTATACCTGCTTTGAGAAAATGGAGACTTTTTTATCAGGCTCCAATACCAAAGCGGTCAGGATCTCCAGCTGAGGTTTATTCATGGAGTCATAGCCACTAATAGACACCTGGCACACATAGAGTCAGGAGATCTCCAGTGGGGGCTTATTCATGGAGTCATAGCCACTAAAAGACACCTGGCACACATAGAGTCAGGAGATCTCCAGTGGAGGCTTATACATGGAGTCATAGCCACTAATAGACACCTGGCACACATAGAGTCAGGAGATCTCCAGTGGAGGCTTATTCATGGAGTCATAGCCACTAAAAGACACCTGGCACACATAGAGTCAGGAGATCTCCAGTGGAGGCTTATACATGGAGTCATAGCCACTAATAGACACCTGGCACACATAGAGTCAGGAGATCTCCAGTGGAGGCTTATTCATGGAGTCATAGTCACTAAAAGACACCTGGCACACAGACTCAGGAGATCTCCAGTGGAGGCTTATTCTTGGAGTCATAGCCACTAAAAGACACCTGGCACACATAGAGTCAGGAGATCTCCAGTGGAGGCTTATTCATGGAGTCATAGTCACTAAAAGACACCTGGCACACAGACTCAGGAGATCTCCAGTGGAGGCTTATTCTTGGAGTCATAGCCACTAAAAGACACCTGGCACACACAGAGTCAGGAGATCTCCAGTGGAGGCTTATTCATGGAGTCATAGCCACTAAAAGACACCTGGCACACATAGAGTCAGGAGATCTCCAGTGGAGGCTTATTCATGGAGTCATAGCCACTAAAAGACACCTGGCACACATAGATCCTGCACTTTGTTTGCTTTGTTGAGGGACCTGTGTGGGAGGCTTGAGTTGGTTTTTGATTTCGGGGTTTTCATTCTGGGTCCGGGGTACACTGTAAAGCACAGACATGGGCTCTCCTCGATCAATTTCTTGTTTGGGCAGGCAAAGCTCGCAGTTTGGATCACTGGGAGGAACAGGATCCAAGAGGGGCAGGCGATGGATCCAGTGCTAATGTTAAGCGGGATGGTTTTAGAGCGTCTCTACATAGAGTTTATGCTTTTAATCTGTGTAATAACAGATAGTTTAATGTAAATCTGGTGTGTAAATGAGGCTATCTGTGCTATGGCTAACGATGGAGGCTACAAGGTGTGCTTTTAAACAGATCTTGTAAGTTTTTATTGTTTTACTGGTCTGTGTTTTGATGGTTTCATAGTTTTGTATTGGTTTTATTGTGGTGTTACTATTAATTAATTAATTTTTTACTCTTTTGGCATATTGTATGTCATAGTATTTTTTTTTTCTGTAAATACCAAAAGTTTGACTTTTTTCATTTCTGAGACAAAATTCAAACTCTTACACAGTCATAATCACTCATTCTATTTAGTTAAAGTCACACAGTACACAGCACTACTCACCCCAGTCTCTGTAGTTTACAGTTTGGACTCATCAGTCCAGCACAGAGCAGCTTCACTCCTGAATCTCCCAGGTTATTGTAGCTGAGGTCCAGTCTCTGTAGTTTACAGTTTGGACTCATCAGTCCAGCACAGAGCAGCTTCACTCCTGATTCTCCAAGGTTATTGTAGCTGAGGTCCAGTCTCTGTAGTTTACAGTTTGGACTCATCAGTCCAGCACAGAGCAGCTTCACTCCTGAATCTCCCAGGTTATTGTAGCTGAGGTCCAGATCTCTCAGGGGTGAGTTTGATGACTGGAGAGCTGAGGCCACAATATCACAGGACTTCTCTGTGAGGTCACAGGTGTTCAGTCTGCAAAAGAAGAGTTAATATATTATAGTATAATAATATTAGGTACACGTAGTATATAAAATATGTAACATTTGAAATGTAACAATGATAGTGTTCAGTGATGTAGAGCGAAATTGAGGATTTTAAAGGGTAGTTCCACCGAAAAACAACATTAACCTTATTTAACAGATCAGGGCACAACTAATTAAGTCTCTCTTTGTGGCTTGCCAAAATAATTTCTGTACTGAAATATCCGCAGATAAAGATGAAATTCTGGTAGAGGTATATGTCAAAATGACGTATACCTCTACCTCTTCCGCATTTTTGAAAAACTGCAGTGCTGTCAGTGGGTGTGTATGTTACATAGACACGTAGGCGGAGCCAGCGAGGGGGAAAGCAATGCCGCGTCTGTCACTGTTCTGAGTCGGGACACATCATAGCTCAAGCTAGCCATCATTGTCATTTTATTATAATGTCAGAAAATTACACTGACACGTTTCCGAAAGATATTTTGGCAAAATAAACCAAACAGGACTCAAGTGCTCTCCTTATGCGGTTACAGAGTGGACAAATGATCCAACTCAGGGACCTGCGGTATCATTCCCTGACATCTCATCTGCCTTATCAAATCCCCCGGTAAGGAACCATGTCAACTAACGTTACATTATGATCCATGACCATGAAAAGTAGACTACCATTAGCGAGCTGACCATATCGAACGGTTTCACTTTGAGCATTCGATTGCAGCAGCAATGTTAACGTCATTTTCTGGGCTTGTGCGTTAGCTGTTGTTTGCCACGGCTTCTTGGCATTAAATAAAGGTGCAAATGCGGGTTTTTAAATCTGTTTGCCATGCAGTAGCTAAGCCACACATCAGCTTTTTGCCATTTCGAAAATTGCAATGTTTTTAATATGTTACTAGATTTTGTCGTAGGCGGAAGGCTTTCTGTTTTGAGCCCGAATACACGGCCGGATCCGGAGCTGAACGCACTGCCAATCCGTAGATAAATGAATGGCTGTTAAATACTTATCATTGGATCTAACGCCCAGAGAGAAAGATTATCAAGGAACCAAAAAATAAACCTCAAGTTAAAAATATAGGTGTAATCTTGGATGCTGACTTAAGCTTTCTGCCACATATGTGACGCGGTATGTCAAAAGCAGGCGGAATTGGGCAGAGCTACGAACGGAGGAAAAGCTGCAAAATGCCTTGGGGGTGAATTTTAGCGTTTTTGAGATTTTTGAACATTTATGATGCTACAAATATTAAAAATGTTCTGTAAAAGTTTCAAACTGAAATTTCATCGACAAAGTATTTTTTTAAGCACTTTTAGAGAGGCATGTCATTTCACAAAATGATGCCTTGTTCGAGATTTTGCTTGGAAATGACGCCAAATTTAGCGTAACTTCTAGCTCACTTGCTAACGTAAAATCGCATGATGATATTTTGCCAACATATTGGTTATTCAAACGGTATCTTTCTTGATTAAATAAACTATTAATTGATTATTAAAACAACAATAATCGTGAGCTTGTTTATGGATTACAACAGCCGCCCGATAATGGGCGCCCTTTCTTTGGCAGTCTCGTCTCATCTTAAAGACGTTAAAACGAAGAAAAAAAACACGTTATTGGCTTAAAAGTTAACATCGTTTTTGTAAAGAAATAAATCCAATGCGATTGAGCCTATCTCTTTTAAGCCAATAAACGATAGTTGTCTCCCCTTTTTTGACATTACTGTCTCATCTAAAAGACGTTAAAACAAAAAACTACCGGTCACGTCTACATGTTTAATATTGGCTTAAAACTTAGTTTATCGTTTTGTGAAGAAATAAACCCAATATCGACATCTTTCGGACTGTCAGGTAAACTATCCAGTTAGCCAGCTATTTTGCCAACATATTGGTTTTTCAAACGGTATCTTTCTTGATGAAATAAACTATTAATTGATTATTAAAACAACAATAATCGTGAGCTTGTTTATGCACTACAAGAGCCGCCCGATAAAGGGCGCCCCTTTTTTGACAGTACTTTCTAATCTAAAAGACGTTAAAACAAAAAAAAACTACCGGTCACATCTACATGGTTATTGGCTTAAAAGTTAGCTTATCGTTTTGTGAACCTAATAAATATAATATGTTCAATGGTATGTGCCAGAATAATATCAGTATCGTATGTTGATCACAAAAATGTCTGGTTTCCGCCCGATAACAGGGTTCGGTACGCTAACATTGTTAACCAACTTGTTTTGTTTAAACTCAAACTTTAAAGGGCTATTTCTCAGTTTCGATGTTTCAGACGGTCCAATTTAAAATCTTAATAACTTCGCTTTGGAATATCCGATTTGAAAAAGGAAAGCGGAGTTGTAAAGTGCAAGGTCTATGTTTTACTAATATACCAATAACTCAAAATTGACCTCTTGCCCAATTCCGCCTGGTTTTGACATACCGCATCACATATAAGAAATGTAACAAGGGAAGCCTTTTTCCATTTGTGAAACATTACTAAAGTAAGGCCTTTCCTCTTGCAAGCTGATGCTGAACGGTAAATACATGCCTTTGTTACAAGTAAATTAGACTACTGTAATGCTCTCTTCTCTGGTCTTCCAAAAAAATATACAGAGCAGCTACAACTTGGTCATAGCAACCTAGCCTGGAGAAGGGAGGGGCTTAAGGTTTTGGGGGTGTGCCTGGGAACTAGGCAGTACACCCTAAAAAACTGGGAGGGTGCACTGGACAAAGCGTGTGGCAGGATGTCTAAGTGGAAGTGGCTCCTCTCTCAGGTTTCTTTTAGGGGGAGGGTGCTGATCCTAAATAATTTAGTTGCCTCTGCTCTCTGGCATAAGCTTGCTGATTTAACACCACCAAAGTGAGCTACGAAAGACTATTGTAAAATAGTTTTGGTGAGGGCAGCACTGGCTCAGGGCAGCAGTGCTGTATCTGCCCTTGCAGGAAGGGGGCAGGGTCTCATTGACCTGGAAAGCCGTGTGATGGCCCCTCGCTTGCAGGCTGTACAGAGGCTGTGTTACCATGCTGATGTGAGCTGGAGGGAGACCGCCTGTGCCCTGCTGAGGATGGCAGGGGGTTCGGGACTGGACTGGCATCTCTTCTGAATGAACATGCAGGGGGCAAGCACTGTGGGCCTTCCTGCGTTCTACATCTCTATGCTGAGGGTGTGGTCGGACGTTTTTATCGTGCAGCGAGGGGCCCTTTGGATCCTGGATGAGCCCCCTGCTGAGACTGTCACCGCAGGTGTTGGCCAGCCTTAGGGGTCACTTTGTGAGGACTGGCTTGATGAAGCTGCTCACTTGTGGAGCACGGAGGACGGTGGTTGGAGAGACGCAGCGGCCATTGCAGCACAAGCAGGGGTCCATTCAGTGCGGCTGGTGGAGAAGATCCTGGTGGGAATAAAGGCAGCTCTGCCTCTCCCACCCAACGAGGATGGTGTTGCTGTTGCACCACACCTGACGGAGGCCCCTGCTTTCCCACACATCCATGTACGGGCGGTGCTGGGGGAGTGGCAGGAGGAACAGGGGAAGCTCTTTAGGACACCACTGTTGGGGGAGTTTGACGCTGTGAGTAAGAGGGCGTTGTACACTGTGTGTAAAGGTTCGGCACCTTCTTTCCCTGGGAGAGGTGAGGGCAGGTGTTTGGCAGGGGTTGGACCAAAATCTTACACCTGCTTTGAGAAAATGGAGACTTTTTTATCAGGCTCCAATACCAAAGCGGTCAGGATCTCCAGTGGAGGTTTATTCATGGAGTCATAGCCACTAATAGACACCTGGCACACATAGAGTCAGGAGATCTCCAGTGGAGGCTTATTCATGGAGTCATAGCCACTAATAGACACCTGGCACACATAGAGTCAGGAGATCTCCAGTGGAGGCTTATTCATGGAGTCATAGCCGCTAAAAGACACCTGGCACACATAGAGTCAGGAGATCTCCAGTGGAGGCTTATTCATGGAGTCATAGCCACTAAAAGACACCTGGCACACATAGATCCTGCACTTTGTTTGCTTTGTTGAGGGACCTGTGTGGGAGGCTTGAGTTGGTTTTTGATTTCGGGGTTTTCATTCTGGGTCCGGGGTACACTGTAAAGCACAGACATGGGCTCTCCTCGATCAATTTCTTGTTTGGGCAGGCAAAGCTCGCAGTTTGGATCACTGGGAGGAACAGGATCCAAGAGGGGCAGGTGATGGATCCAGTGCTAATGTTTATCGGGATGGTTTTAGAGCGTCTCTACATAGAGTTTATGCTTTTAGTCAGTGTAATAACAGATAGTTTTATGTAAATCTGGTGTGTAAATGAGGCTATCTGTGCTATGGCTAACGATTGAGGCTACAAGGTGTGCTTTTAAACAGATCTTGTAAGTTTTTATTGTTTTACTGGTTTGTGTTTTGATGGTTTCATAGTTTTGTATTGGTTTTATTGTGGTGTTACTATTAATTTATTATATATATTATATTATATATTGTATGTCATAGTATTTTATTTTTCTGTAAATACCGAAAGTTTGAATTTTTTCCTTTCTGAGACAAAATTCTAACTCTTACACAGTCATAATCACTCATTCTATTTAGTTAAAGTCACACAGTACACAGCACTACTCACCCCAGTCTCTGTAGTTTACAGTTTGGACTCATCAGTGCAGCACAGAGCAGCTTCACTCCTGAATCTCCCAGGTTATTGTAGCTGAGGTCCAGATCTCTCAGGGGTGAGTTTGATGACTGGACAGCTGAGGCCACAATATCACAGGACTTCTCTGTGAGGTCACAGCTGTTCAGTCTGCAAAAGAAGAGTTAATATATTACAGTATAATAATATTAGGTATATATAAAATATGTAATATTTGAAATGTAACAATGATAGTGCTCAGTGATGAAGAGTGAAATTGAGGATTGTAAAGGGTAGTTCCACCGAAAAACAACATTAACCTTATTTAACAGATCAGGGCACAACTAATTAAGTCTCTCTTTGTGGCTGGCCAAAATAATTTCTGTACTGAAATATCCGCAGATAAAGATGAAATACTGGTAGAGGTATATGTCAAAATGACGTATACCTCTACCTCTTCCGCATTTTTGAAAAACTGCAGTGCTGTCTATGTTACATAGACACGTAGGCGGAGCCAGCGAGGGGGAAAGCAATGCCGCGTCTGTTACTGTTCTGAGTCGGGACACATCATAGATCAAGCTAGCCATCATTGTCATATTATTATATTGTCAGAAAATTACACTGACGCGTTTCAGAAAGATATTTTGGCAAAATAAACCAAACAGGACTCAAGCTCTCCTTATGCGGTTACAGAGTGGACAAATGATCCAACTCAGGGACCTGCGGTATCATTCCCTGACATCTCATCTGCCTTATCAAATCCCCCGGTAAGGAACCATGTCAACTAACATTACATTATGATCCATGACCATGAAAAGTAGACTACCATTAGCGAGCTGACCATATCGAACGGTTTCACTTTGAGCATTCGATTGCAGCAGCAATGTTAACGTCATTTTCTGGGCTTGTGCGTTAGCTGTTGTTAGCCACGGCTTCTTGGCATTAAAGAAAGGTGCAAATGCGGGTTTTTAAATCTGTTTGCCACACATCAGCTTTTTGCCATTTCAAAAATTGCAATGTTTTTAATATGTTACTAGATTTTTTCGTAGGTGGAAGGCTTTCTGTTTTGAGCCCAAATACACGGCCGGATCCGGAGCTGAACGCGCTGCCAATCCGTAGATAAATGAATGGCTGTTTTCCTATATTAATGGCCGTATTTCCCCCGTTTTTCTGGAGACTCTAGATAATGGTGGGTGGTATTTTTTCAGTAGAACTGGAACATTAGTGGCTAACTTGCCAGCGAGTAACGTGGCCTCTCTAGTCTGGAAGAGACGCTGCAGGACTAGCAGTAAAATGCCCAGCCCAGCCCCTCGGCCTCCGCTCCGGTAACGTTATTCAGTGGGCGTGGCAACCTGTTGTCTGGCATCGCCCATAAACTATAAGCGCTCGTGGCTGTTGTAGTTCACAGTAAAGCAGGTACCTGGTACATGCGCAGGAGTTTGGGGCTATATCTCTGATTTCACTACAGGTAGAGAGTTGGCTGCGAGCTCATTTTAATCAGCAGGAGAGCTCCTTTTCCTACAAATCAAACATAATTCTTCAGCTTTAAGGTTGATGATGCTCTGAGGAAGATGTCTGTGCTACACTCTCCAACTGCAGCACTTTGGACCTGAGAATTAGACGTCCTGCTGGACTGAACTCTGACAGTCCCAAGAATATGTGGACCCCAAGAATATGATGTTGGGGATGCTGGCTGCTCGCCCCAGGTTTGAACATACCTATTACAGACTGGTGGACAACTTAGCATGTTATATGGAGGTGTGGGGACTGGGGAATGTTTTGTGTTCAGTGGACCCCAATGGGATGGGACCTTTAGTTCTTATGCTCTGATTTGGTTGTTGGGTCCTGTGGGGGACAGGGGTTGTTTGGGCTTGTTGGGTTTTTTATTTTTAAAATGTTTTTCCTCTTGAAATTCTGTCATTTCTGTTTTTGAAGAATGTCCCAATAAAGGGGGTTTTAAAATAAAAATCTCTCTCTCTCTGGTAGAGGGTCTTGCCACCCATTATTCATACAAGCACACCCCAGTCAATACACTTATATACAAACTCATATAAGCACAGTAGCACACCCCAGTGAATACGCTTATATACAAACTCATATAAGCACAGTAGCACACCCCAGTGAATACACTTATATACAAACTCATATAAGCACAGTAGCACACCCCAGTGAATACACTTATATACAAACTCATATAAGCACAGTAGCACACCCCAGTCAATACACTTATATACAAACTCATATAAGCACAGTAGCACACCCCAGTGAATACGCTTATATACAAACTCATATAAGCACAGTAGCACACCCCAGTGAATACACTTATATACAAACTCATATAAGCACAGTAGCACACCCCAGTCAATACACTTATATACAAACTCATATAAGCACAGTAGCACACCCCAGTGAATACGCTTATATACAAACTCATATAAGCACAGTAGCACACCCCAGTGAATACGCTTATATACAAACTCATATAAGCACAGTAGCACACCCCAATCAATACACTTATATACAAACTCATATAAGCACAGTAGCACACCCCAGTGAATACACTTATATACAAACTCATATAAGCACAGTAGCACACCCCAGTGAATACGCTTATATACAAACTCATATAAGCACAGTAGCACACCCCAATCAATACACTTATATACAAACACATATAAGCACAGTAGCACACCCCAGTCAATACACCCCAGTCACCCCATACACTTCTATGCAAACCCGTATTCACACAAACATTCAGGTTATAGTTTTTGAAAATGAATGGGGTCAGTAAAATGTTTTCCTCCCTGTGACAAAAATTCAAACCCTTACACAGCCATAATCACCTATTTTATTTAATGTCACACAGTGCACAGCACTACTCACCCCAGTCTCTGTAGTTTACAGTTTGGACTCATCAGTCCAGCACAGAGCAGCTTCACTCCTGATTCTCCCAGGTTATTGCAGCTGAGGTCCAGATCTCTCAGGGGTGAGTTTGATGACTGGAGAGCTGAGGCCACAATATCACAGGATTCCTCTGTGAGGTCACATTTTTTCAGTCTGCAAAGAAGAGTTAATATATTATAGTATTACAATAGTATGTATCTATAAAATATGTAACATTTGAACTGTAACAATGATAGTTTTCAGTGATGAAGAGTGAAATTGAGGATTTTAAGGTTGTCGATGCTCTGAGGAAGATGTCTGTGCTACACTCTCCAACTGCAGCAATTTGGACCTGAGAATTAGACGTCCTGCTGGACTGAACTCTGACAGTTCTACTGATGCAATTCTGACCCAAATGGGCACTTTTCTTATACTGTAAGTTCTCTGAATTGCGGCTAAGTGCCCATCTACAGTGAGTTAATTTGCAATGCTGTGGGATGTTTAGCACAGCTACCACCAAAAGTAAAGATGTAAAAGATAACACACATCTTTCAGAGTGGCCAGTGAGTTATCCTCTGATTCTTTACTTTTGGTTTTAACTGTGACAAACTTCCCACAGCACTGTAAGCTAACACACATATAAAGGTGGATTCACTTTCATAACAGGAAGTAATACACATATTCATATATATTTATGTATGTGATAAAAGTTTATAATAGAAGATGAAGGAAATGGAATTAAAGGAATCTGTATGTAGGGTAGAAAATCACAACAACAAGGACCATCACTGTAGACTCCTGCAGGAGGATGCATTAGGCGTGGCTTATCAATGCTATTCATTCTAAAACCGTTTGATATAAAGTTCTGAAACTTGGTGGGTTGATTGACAGTTAGATCAAGACTTGAGCCCTGCAGTTCTAACCTAATCAATCTGTGTGGTGGCGCTATAGTACACTAGCCAAGTACACTATCTATGCTTAACTACCTACCATACCAACTGTGAAAGTTCCTGTAGCTTAGTGGTTAAGGCATTGGACTGCTGTTTAGTAGGTTGGTGGTTCGATCCCCACCTGTTCCCAACATTTTTTTTGAGGCACACAATGTGCACGTCAGGCTAAGAAGGTTCTTTTAACATAAAACAAGTTATTTTTATTGCAAAGGCTAAGAAATGTCACAATATTACCTGAATTATTAAGTCAGTATGCCAACACAATCTGATACCGCAACACAAAAAATTTCACAGGACTTTGTGAAGGTCACAGCTGTTCAGTCTACAAAAGAAGAGTTGACATATTATAGAATAATAATATTAGGTATATACAGTCCCCTCCACTATTATTGGCACCCCTGGTAAAGATGAGTATAAAGAATTATAATCGAGGGTCTGACGTATTAAACAAGCCTTAAACCATCACTCTGCTGCCAGAAATACAGTAGATATGGATGGATAACTTGGTGTTTCTTCTCCCGACTTATTTTTCCATAGAGTTCAATAGGAAAATTTGTCAGGAGAAACAACCCTTAAAGTGATCCATCCATATATCTCCTGCATATCTGGCAGCAGAGTGATGGTCTGAGGCTTGTTTGATACCTCAGACCCTTGATGACTTGAGCCATTTAGCCAACCATGTGTTCCATACTGTTCCAGTGTAATTTACAGCTAAATCTAGTCCCACACCCCAATTCCCATAGAGATCCATTCAAATGCAGAGAGATTGTAGTATTGCTTGTAAGAGTACCTGAAAATAAGATATCAAGAGTTTTGATGTTGTTGGGTCACAGACATCAGGAAGTCATGGCATGCAATGGATATGCCACCAAATATTAAAAATTATTACTTTATTCTATATATAAATGCAGGGGTGCCAATAATTGTGGCACACGTGGTTTTGTTAAAAATAATAATTTCTTGATGAGGGATTTCTTTTTCTCATAATAAATTTACTTCAATTAAAGGTTGGATTTTTCTAATTTTTTCAGTGTGAGATTAAGCTAATTCACAAAACGGTTAATTTTTCATAACCCTTTTTACTCATCTTTACCAGGGGTGCCAATAATAGTGGAGGGCACTGTATATAGTGTAGGTACATACATTTTGGTAGCATTATAGCAATCCACTTGAGTCGGTTCTCAAATCAGATCAGTATGGATATAGTTCATAACTTCTTTAGTTTATAAATTCTACACACCACATTGGTTAACATATTCATGGAATCCAGTCTATATTTCCATAGAATTACAATACCAGTTTTAATCAACTCGTCTACATTATTGTTCAGCACCAAAAATTGCATCCAATCTCCTGTATTAATTATGTATCTCCTGTATTAATTATGTATCTCCTGTATTAATTATGTATCTCCTGTATTAATTATGTATCTCCTGTATTAATTATGCATCTCCTGTATTAATTATGTATCTCCGGATTCCCTCCCCCTTCTCCTCCTCCGTCTTGCGGACAGTCATCTAAATTATGGCAATTTAAGCCTATCATTCTGCGTACCCAGTAAATTGCATAAAAACTCTATCGCCATTTAAATTACATTTACTTCATTAAGTTCGCTTCACAAATTCTAAGTAATATTTGTATATATGTGTTATCCTTATCTTAAATCCCCCTGACTAATGAACCTGTATGACCTGCGGGTGTTTAACTGAGCATGTTAAAGAGAGAGAGACAACATTCAGAGGGGAAGCAATATAATATATTGATTTAACTTATAGCAGAACTTCAGGAGCTTAATGTACTGTTGACTAAGTGCTTTGTCTTTTCTAAGTCAAGTCCATTGTTCCTTTGTTCAGTTGAGAGGCCTATTTCTGGAAAATCATCCTTCAGTCTGGAGAGTGCTTCGGTAGAGCTCGAGAACTCCATCCGTTGCGTTCCTTTCCAGACCCATAACACTGCGGGAAAAAGGAGTTGCGATTGAATCCCGGCTTTATCTAATGATTGAATCCCGGCTTTATCTAATGATTGAATCCCGGCTTTATCTAATGATTGAATCCCGGCTTTATCTAATGATTGAATCCCGGCTTTATCTAATGATTGCCGAATTGGGAGGTATTCCTTACACTTTTTCCGGAGTCTAGCCAATAAGTCCAGGACGAAGCGGATGGTTTGGCCTCGGACAAGAATTTCTTCTTTCCTTGGGCTTTCAGAATACTGATTTTCGTTTGATAGTTCCGCAGTTTGAAAATAATCATGCGTGGGTATTTGGCTCCTTTCTGCTTAATTCCCAAAGACATTTCAGACCGTTACTTTGCTAGCACTACAATTCCTCTCCCGTTCCATCACTCCCTGCTGCCCCAAGCCACCCTTACTAGAATTATGCTCTAAAAATATATCATTGTTCTCATTAGTATTATAGACAGCCTTGACAGCTTCCATCTGGGCAGTCTGCACCTCCCTGCCCCCCAAGTCCCTAGTTTAAATAATCCTGGGCTTCCCTAAGCATACGCTGGCTCACTGCAGCAGTACCCCCTCTGGTTCAGGTGCAACCCGTCCCACCTGTACAGGTCACCCCTGTCCCAGAAGAGTCCCAGTGCCCCATAAACCTGTACCCCTCTTTCCTACCTGTACCCCTCTTTCCTACACCAGGTCTGTAGCCACGTGTTAAACCTCCAAATAAATCTCTGCTTCCCTCTGCTGGCACGTGGTACCGGTAGAATTCTGGAGAAGACTCTGGCCAGGAGCTCGTCCGCACGCTCCAGGAGATCTCCAACCTGGGCACCAGGGAGGCAACAAACCGCATGAGACTCCTTGTCATGCAAAGACTATACAGTCCACACCGCTCAGAATTCAGTCCCCCACTATCAATAACTCCCTTTTTCTGGAGGATGTGGCCATCAGGGCGCCCAGAGGCCCATCAGCCCCCCCACTCTCAGGGTTAAGGGTCAGGTTCCTGCGAGGGCTGGAATCGGCTGGACACCACAACCTCTGGAGAAACAGTCCCTGTGTGGTAGACACGCCCTTTTCTGTGCTTGCGCCCTACTGTCATCCAACTCTTTCTCTCCCTGCCTGCTCTGGAGTCTCCCCTCTTCCCGCCTGCGGTGTGCATACCAATTCCTTAAAGGACAAACTACTCAGTTCCTGGAACTCTACCAATTGAGGACCGTGGAGTCCAACTAGTTTGACCGCGAGACCAAGGATCTTGTTCTCAAGGTGCTCAACAGTGGCAGACAAACTCACCCTGGAAATGACTTTCCAGAAGCGCGATCATCTTGCAACTCTCACACAGCTTTGGCCACATTTCCACCCACTAGCTGTCACTATCTCCCTCTAAGTCTTAAAGTACTGCCAAGACGGAGACACCAAGACCACAACTTAAAACACAGGAGGTGGCTCTGAACAGCTAGCAGCAGAAAGTAGTGCAGTGGTTTATATGACCAGGTAGTGCAGTGTGTCTATTCTGCTGGGGTTTATATGACCAGGTAGTGCAGTGTGTCTGTTCTGCTGGGGTTTATATGACCAGGTAGTGCAGTGTGTCTGTTCTGCTGGGGTTTATATGACCAGGTAGTGCAGTGTGTCTGTTCTGCTGGGGTTTATATGACCAGGTAGTGCAGTGTGTCTGTTCTGCTGGGGTTTATATGACCAGGTAGTGCAGTGTGTCTATTCTGCTGGGGTTTATATGACCAGGTAGTGCAGTGTGTCTATTCTGCTGGGGTTTATATGACCAGGTAGTGCAGTGTGTCTGTTCTGCTGGGGTTTATATGACCAGGTAGTGCAGTGTGTCTATTCTGCTGGGGTTTATATGACCAGGTAGTGCAGTGTGTCTGTTCTGCTGGGGTTTATATGACCAGGTAGTGCAGTGTGTCTGTTCTGCTGGGGTTTATATGACCAGGCAGTGCAGTGTGTCTATTCTGCTGGGGTTTATATGACCAGGTAGTGCAGTGTGTCTGTTCTGCTGGGGTTTATATGACCAGGTAGTGCAGTGTGTCTATTCTGCTGGGGTTTATATGACCAGGTAGTGCAGTGTGTCTGTTCTGCTGGGGTTTATATGACCAGGTAGTGCAGTGTGTCTGTTCTGCTGGGGTTTATATGACCAGGTAGTGCAGTGTGTCTGTTCTGCTGGGGTTTATATGACCAGGTAGTGCAGTGTGTCTGTTCTGCTGGGGTTTATATGACCAGGTAGTGCAGTGTGTCTATTCTGCTGGGGTTTATATGACCAGGTAGTGCAGTGTGTCTATTCTGCTGGGGTTTATATGACCAGGTAGTGCAGTGTGTCTATTCTGCTGGGGTTTATATGACCAGGTAGTGCAGTGTGTCTGTTCTGCTGGGGTTTATATGACCAGGTAGTGCAGTGTGTCTATTCTGCTGGGGTTTATATGACCAGGTAGTGCAGTGTGTCTGTTCTGCTGGGGTTTATATGACCAGGTAGTGCAGTGTGTCTGTTCTGCTGGGGTTTATATGACCAGGTAGTGCAGTGTGTCTGTTCTGCTGGGGTTTATATGACCAGGTAGTGCAGTGTGTCTGTTCTGCTGGGGTTTATATGACCAGGTAGTGCAGTGTGTCTATTCTGCTGGGGTTTATATGACCAGGTTGTGCAGTGTGTCTATTCTGCTGGGGTTTATATGACCAGGTAGTGCAGTGTGTCTGTTCTGCTGGGGTTTATATGACCAGGTAGTGCAGTGTGTCTATTCTGCTGGGGTTTATATGACCAGGTAGTGCAGTGTGTCTGTTCTGCTGGGGTTTATATGACCAGGTAGTGCAGTGTGTCTGTTCTGCTGGGGTTTATATGACCAGGCAGTGCAGTGTGTCTATTCTGCTGGGGTTTATATGACCAGGTAGTGCAGTGTGTCTGTTCTGCTGGGGTTTATATGACCAGGTAGTGCAGTGTGTCTATTCTGCTGGGGTTTATATGACCAGGTAGTGCAGTGTGTCTGTTCTGCTGGGGTTTATATGACCAGGTAGTGCAGTGTGTCTGTTCTGCTGGGGTTTATATGACCAGGTAGTGCAGTGTGTCTGTTCTGCTGGGGTTTATATGACCAGGTAGTGCAGTGTGTCTGTTCTGCTGGGGTTTATATGACCAGGTAGTGCAGTGTGTCTATTCTGCTGGGGTTTATATGACCAGGTAGTGCAGTGTGTCTATTCTGCTGGGGTTTATATGACCAGGTAGTGCAGTGTGTCTGTTCTGCTGGGGTTTATATGACCAGGTAGTGCAGTGTGTCTATTCTGCTGGGGTTTATATGACCAGGTAGTGCAGTGTGTCTGTTCTGCTGGGGTTTATATGACCAGGTAGTGCAGTGTGTCTGTTCTGCTGGGGTTTATATGACCAGACAGTGCAGTGTGTCTATTCTGCTGGGGTTTATATGACCAGGTAGTGCAGTGTGTCTGTTCTGCTGGGGTTTATATGACCAGGTAGTGCAGTGTGTCTGTTCTGCTGGGGTTTATATGACCAGGTAGTGCAGTGTGTCTGTTCTGCTGGGGTTTATATGACCAGGTAGTGCAGTGTGTCTGTTCTGCTGGGGTTTATATGACCAGGTAGTGCAGTGTGTCTGTTCTGCTGGGGTTTATATGACCAGGTAGTGCAGTGTGTCTATTCTGCTGGGGTTTATATGACCAGGTAGTGCAGTGTGTCTGTTCTGCTGGGGTTTATATGACCAGGTAGTGCAGTGTGTCTGTTCTGCTGGGGTTTATATGACCAGGCAGTGCAGTGTGTCTATTCTGCTGGGGTTTATATGACCAGGTAGTGCAGTGTGTCTGTTCCGCTGGGGTTTATATGACCAGGTAGTGCAGTGTGTCTGTTCTGCTGGGGTTTATATGACCAGGTAGTGCAGTGTGTCTGTTCTGCTGGGGTTTATATGACCAGGTAGTGCAGTGTGTCTGTTCTGCTGGGGTTTATATGACCAGGTAGTGCAGTGTGTCTGTTCTGCTGGGGTTTATATGACCTGGTAAAAAAGTAAACGCAGCGCCTTTAGAGCTCCGTAGTCCCGCCCCCTCCTATCCCTGGCTGGTCCCAGGAAGACTGCCGGAAGCCATTACCTGCCCCCACTTCGGGATCTTTCAGTCACCCTTAGGATGATATTATGGCATTGTATGGACCAAACTTTGACATATATGTCATACAAAGTCCATTATATACTCACCACCGCATTTAAATCAAATTTGAATCGTATAATTAATGGAGTTTGAGAAACATAACTACACCAGAATCCACAGATGGTAAAATGCATAAAATGCACCGTTTATACACGCTAAGAAAATCATGTTCACATATAGAAACAATAATATATTTTTTAAAACGTTGTACAAATGAGCATTCGCCGTTTTCCCTTGTTTACTGTACTTGATGCACTTTCGGTTTCGAAGACACCTAATTTTTTTCTCCAAAATCTATCGTATAAATATGTTTAGGAAACCAAGTACTTACCAGTATATTCAGCTACAGCTGTTTTCTGATTAACCCTGAAGAGTTTATCTTGTTACATTTCGTGCTTTTGTACGAAATGTTTTTTTTAAAGTTTTTTTTAACGTATTTAAATACATTAGGTGACGTATGTTATATATATTATATATAAACTGTATGTTACTATTCAGAAATAAATGTATTCTGTTGCACATTTATTCAATTTGAACTTTAAACCATGGATGCGCAGGGATACTGACATTTAAATAAAACTAGTAGAAACAAGGTGGAAATTGCCTCTGGAGGGCCAAAGTAAATAGAGTTAAGGACAAAAGTTGATTGAATACAGGCCATGAAGTGTTGGCCTGTTAAGCATAAATGAGCCTTTGGTCTCCTGTCATTTCTCAGTCGTTGGTCTTTGCTTTGATCACAGTCTTGGATTTCTGGTTGTGGTTCTTTTTGTTGTTGATTTTGCTAGTTTTACTGTGGTTTTGTATTGTCTTTCATTAATTTCTTTCATGATTATGTCTTACTTAAAGGGGACATGAAGCACTCTGTAAAGTCGCTCTGGTTCGTTAGCTTTTTACCTTAAATTAGATATGACCGTGCGTTCAAATCTGAAACCGACCCGTATTTGCTGGAAAAAGAAGTTGATTTGCTTTTTTCCCACTAGGGCACAGCCATCTTGGACCAACTGCGGTCGTGACGTCACTAGGTTTGTTGGTCTTTGCTGCTCAATGTATTCTATGGGAAAATAGCTGACTTTCAGTGAGCTCAATAATGTATCGTGAGGAAAAAATAAAACAAAAAACGCACAGACGGTCTTTTTCTATTGCCCCAAGATGCTCAAGTGTTGAGTTTGCTGAGTATTACCAAACAAAACTTCATTTAAAACAGAATTTCCACAAACTGCTGAAAAGTGAATTTTTGCATTTGATGCTGCTCATGTTCTAGATTCAGAACATTAAATGAGGACATTAAGCTGTTATAACATCTTCATTCATTACATTACATTTTACATTTTAGGCATTTAGCAGACGCTCTTATCCAGAGCGACTTACACAACTTTTTTTATCATGTTTTACATATTATCCATTTATACAGCTGGATATATACTGATGCAATTCAGGTAAAGTACCTTGCTCAAGGGTACAACGGCAGTGTCCTACCTGGGAATCGAACCTGCAACCTTTCGGTTACAAGGCCAGTTCCTTAACCATTATACTACACTGCCGCCCCCATACTCGTCATTCAGAAATCTTTTTTTTATTTTTTTCATTTATTAACGACATAATACTCACATGGCCTTCCTGCAGTTCCTGATTGCTGGTATCAGTCTCTGATAACCTTCTGCTGATGTGTCGTAGGTCTTCAAGTCAAACTCATCCAGGATCTCTGACATCAGTAACACAGAGGCCAAAGCTGAACATCGGCCTTTTGTCAGCTTTTTACCAGAAAGTTTTCCTGATCTCAGGGAATTCTGGATTTCCTTCACTAGAGCGTTGTCTTTCAGTTCATTGAGACAGTGGAACAGATTGATGATCCTCTCTGCTGAAGATTCCTCTCTGATCTTCTCCTTAATGTACTGGACTGTTTTCTTAATGCTCTCTGGTCTGCTTTCTGTCTGTGTCTGTGGGTCTGGTACAGGTGATCTGCTTCCTGTCTGTGGCTGTGGGTCTGGTACAGGTGATCTGCTTCCCGTCTGTGTCAGTAGACCTCCTAAGAGAGTCTGAATGGATTTCAGAGAGAGCCCAAGAAGGAATCGGAGGAAAAGGTCCAGGTGTCCATTCTCACTCTGTAAGGTCTGATCCACTGCACTCCTGTTTAACTCAGACAGCTGCACTCTGTCACTGTAAGGTTTTGATTCTTCTGCTCTAAGTACATTTCTGTTTTCATTAACACATGAAAGAAACACAAACAAGGCAGCCAGATACTCCTGAATGCTCAGATGCACAAAGCAGTAGACCTTCTCCTGATCCAACCCACACTCCTCTTTAAAGATCTCTGTGCACACCCCAGAGTACACTGAAGCTTCACTGACATCAATGCCACTCTCTCTCAGGTCCTCTTCATAGAATATCAGATTGCCCTTTTCCAGCTGCAGAAAAGCCAGCTGCCCCAGTTTCAGGATGATTTCTGTATCTGACTCTGACATTTTCTTTGGGTTTGTCTCATTGGTGCCATGATACTTCTGATTCTTTACATTAGTCTGAATGAGCAGGAAGTGTGTGTACATTTCAGTCAGAGTTTTGGGCAGATCTCTACTCGACTTTCTCAACTTTACTTTACCCAACATTGTCTCCAGAACAGTAGCAGAAATCCAGCAGAAGACTGGTATGTGACACATGATGTAGAGACTCCTGGATGACTTTATGTGTGAGATAATTCTGCTGGCCTGGTTCTGATCTCTGATTCTCTTCTTAAAGTACTCCTCCTTCTGTGGGTCATTGAACCCTCGTACCTCTGTCACCTGGTGGACGCACTCAGGAGGGATCTGATTGGCTGCTGCTGGTCGGGAGGTGATCCAGAGGAGAGCAGAGGGAAGCAGGTTCCCCAGAATGAGGTTGGTCAGCAGCACATCCACTGATGATGACTCTGTTATATCACAGCAGATCTCATTGCTCTGGAAATGTAGAGGAAGTCGACACTCATCCAGACCATCAAAGATAAGCACAACTTTGACGTCATCACCTTCAATACTTTTGATCTCTTTCAGTTGTGGAAAGTAGTGCTGCAGAAGTTGCATCAGACTGAATTCTCTCTCCTTCTTCAGATTCAGATCTCGGAAAGGAAGAGTGAAGATGAAATCAACGTCCTGATTAGCTTTTCCTTCTGCCCAGTCCAGAATGAACTTCTGCACAGAGACGGTTTTCCCAATGCCAGCGATGCCCATTGTAAGCACAGTTCTGGGGTTCTCTTGTCCAGGTAAAGGCTTAAAGATGTCATTGCAGGGGATTGCAGTCTCCTGTGTGGTTTGTCTCTTGGATGCTGTCTCAATCTGTCTGACCTCATGTTCATTATTGACCCCCCCACTTCCCCCCTCTGTGATGTAGAGCTCTGTATAGATCTCATTCAGGAGGGTTGGGTGGTCCTGCTTTGCTAAACCTTCAAATATGAATTGAAACTTCCTCTTCAGATCAGTTTTCAGTGTCTGCTGGGCTCTTTTTATGGATTCATCTGAAGAGAGGAAATATAAGAAATAATTATGTTTAAAATAAGATGAACATTTCCCATTCAATAACAGATTTCAAGAAGAAACAGTCAATAAAAATATGTATGCAGCCTGTTTTCACAGTATTTTACACAGTTCACACAGTGTTACACAACTCTCACACAGTGTGTTACACATCTATCACAGAGTGTGTTACACACCTCTCAATTATGCATATATTCCATAAATATAATAAATTAGCAGAAATCAGAAGTCTGATGGGGTTTAACCCTGGATACAAACTCAGAGCAGTCTGTCTGATGGGACAGTAGTTCAGTTACTGGATTCTGAGTTCCTGCTTTGAATCCCTCTCAGGGATATTTAAAGTCATGTCCATTTTCTTGCCCCCATAATCACAGTTTTGTGCTGTATTTTCATTTAAATGCCTTTGTGTACATGTTGTGTAACTGAGTAACTGAAGTAATCCTATGATGGCAAAAATCAATTAGCTGTCGGTTAAAAAAAGGTTGTTAATTTATTGTTAATTTCAGCAAATTTACAGGTTCTTAAAAACACAATTTTATTTAAAAAACTGAATTACATTGCTGTAACAATTCTTTGATAGATAAATGAATAGATATATCCTAGACTAAGATGTGGAAAACTAAAATCCATATCGATTTAAAAGTCCAGCAAGATAGGGTAAAGGTGAGTTTGAAGCTCTTTCTGTTTGGTGCCTTCCTGTTGCAAACTTTTTGCTGTTGCAAACTTTATGCTGTTGCAAGCTTTTTGCTGTTGCAATCATTATGCTGTTGCAAGCTTGTTGCTGTTGCAAGCTTTATGCTGTTGCAAGCTTTTTGCTGTTGCGGGTCTGTTGCCCTGAGACTTCCTTGCGAAGGGGGGGCAGCCTACCCTGGCTAACGCTCGAGTCTGGATTCTGGTGAGGCGGCTTTGATCTTGTTGGCAAATTACGTAGATAATGAAGGGGCTGTGCACTCAGGCAACCTACGCTGGTTGGATATCCACATTTCGAATTGAATGAATCACAAGCTGTTTTAATTAAGCACCGCCTCAACAATTACTGTCCTCCTAGTCCTGCTGCTTCTGTTTGTTTACGTCTTTGACCAAGTTGCAGCCTATGTCACGAAAGCCAACGCGTTGTCATTGTTGCTTCTTTGCAACATGTACATAGTTTGCTTACCGGAGAGGAAACCTTTTCTAGCAAACTCCTCGTTTGTTTTTAACAAAGACAGCCTTCCCAGATGTAGTGGGTCAGCTTGGTGCTGCCTGACCACGTCATCGTGTTAGCCAGGTTAGGGCAGCCAATCCCTGAAGCTGGACAAAGCTGGGCAAAGGCGAGACTCAGACTGGAGCGTCTGTCAGAGGGTTGATAGTGCATCTGAGTAGGTGGTATACCTACAACCTAGAATGGTCCGGCAGGCACGTTTCTGCATCTTCTCCATCCTAGCGGTCTGTCTAGTGGTGAGAGAGCTATGCCAGACAGGTGCGGCGTACTCCAAAACGGAGCGTACATAGCCAGTGTAAATGGAAACCATGTCAGAGTCAAATGCCAAACTTTTTTAGCCTGCGCAATGCAAACAGTTTCCTGTTGGCTGCAGTGATCATGTGTTCAACCTGTTTATCCCATTTGAGGTTGCTTTGGATAGTAACCCCTAGGATTCTGATTGCTTCACAGGTTTCCAGGGGGACCTGATCGATGGTAAGCATGGGTAAGATTGGGTTAAGTTTAGCATGGCAGACATGGAGAACCTTGCATTTTTTGGGGTTGAGCCTCATTTATTTTGCACATATCATAGCAAGACTACTATTCCCAAGTGACACACAAGAACTTTTAAACATGTTGGGTGATAGCCTTCATTATTGTTACACATTTATGGTAACTAATGTAGTCTAGATGATATTCTTCTCCTCAAGTAGAAATGCGGCTGTTCTGCAGTGCTTGGGGAGCGCATGGGGGGAGGGGACATTGCAGCAGGCAGATATGTTTAACCCACATATTATGTTCCGGGTCAATTTGACCCGATTCAATGTTTGATGTCTCTTAAAAACCAGTTAACCTCATTTTTTTGTCTTGACACACTTTTCCTAATTTGTTGGGATTAAATAATAAACACACAATAACCATAATGACCAACTTTGTATGGGTCTTGTGTGGGGTCATTTGTGGGGTAGCTGTATAAAAATGTAAGACAATATAGCTTATATAAAATATAAATATAAAGTTTTTTTTATATTTGTGTGTTGGAGCCCATGGCATGGGTAACTTGCACATCTGTGAAGGCACCATTAACGTTGAAGGGTACATATGCATTTTGGAGCAACATATGCTGTCATCTTTACAACAGCTTTGCTTATTTTAGCAAGACAATGCCAAGCCAAATTCTGCACATGTTACAACAGCGTGGCTTTGTAGTCAGAGAGTGCGGGTGCTAGACTGGCCTGTCTGCAGTCCAGACCTGTCTCAGCTGAACAGCTGAAGTCTTATATCAAGCAAGAATGGGAAAAAATTCCGCTTTCAATACTACAACAATTAGTGTCCTCAGTTCCCAAAAGATTACTGAGTGTTGTTAAAAGGAAAGGTGATGTAACTCAGTGGTAAACATGCCCCTGTCCCAACTTTTTTGGGACGTGTTTCAGTCATCAAATTTAGAATGAGCATATATTTACAAAAAACAATAAAGTTGATTAGTTAAAACATTAAGGGCCTGATATACTAAGACCTTAAGCGGATGCAAAACCTTTTATCACACGCAAAACCAATAACATGACCAATGATTGATGCAAAACAAATACCATGATTGGTCATGTTACTGGTTTAACGTGTGCTAAATGGTTTTGGACCCGCTAAAGGTCTCAGTAAATAAGGCCCTAAATATCTTGTCTTTGTACTGTTTTCAATTGAATACAGGTCAAAAAGGATTTGAAAATCAATGCTTTATGTTTTTATTTACATTTTATACACTATCCCAACTTTTTTGTAATATGACGGTTGGGTAGCCTATTTGCCATTTCTATTGGCAGTTCTGTGACTTTCCCCCGTTTTAGTGCTTTCTTTGACATTAATGATTTATTATAAAAATCTGATTTCTGACACTTTTTTCAGTTTTCTCCATGTCTTTAGTCAATATTTTCAACCCAGCCTTAATCATGATTTATGAATAGTCTATATAGCAAGGTTGCATACGATTGTTGTTTATCCCGATTGTAATGGTAAATTATATTTAACATATGCCTTTTACATATTTGCACACAGAAGCAATGAGAGAAAACTCTTACTGTGCTTCTCATCTCTCTCCAGTGAGGCGGTGAGATCCTTCTGCTTCATGTTCCTCAGGATGTGGAGTGTGATCTTCAGAGACCTCTCACTGCCACAGGTCTCCAGCATCTTCTCCACTATGTACAGAGCCTCAGGATCCCCCTGCTCTGTCTCTCTGCATTCTGGGTAATACTGACTCAGATGGCTCTGAAACAGTTTCAACTTTTCATCCTTCTTCAGCTTCATCAGAGTGCGCAGGAGAGACTGAAATAAACACATGAAGAGGTGTGCTTTATCAGAGTGTGAAATAAAGACATGAAGAGGTGTGCTGTATCAGAGTGTGAAATAAACACATGAAGAGGTGTGCTGTATCAGAGAGTGAAATAAAGACATGAAGAGGTGTGCTGTATCAGAGTGTGAAATAAACACATGAAGAGGTGTGCTGTATCAGAGTGTGAAATAAACACATGAAGAGGTGTGCTGTATCAGAGTGTGAAATAAAGACATGAAGAGGTGTGCTGTATCAGAGTGTGAAATAAACACATGAAGAGGTGTGCTGTATCAGAGTGTGAAATAAACACATGAAGAGGTGTGCTTTATCAGAGTGAAATAAACACATGAAGAGGTGTGCTGTATCAGAGTGTGAAATAAACACATGAAGAGGTGTGCTGTATCAGAGTGTGAAATAAACACATGAAGAGGTGTGCTGTATCAAAGTGTGAAATATTTGAAGTGCACATTTTGCTCCTGATTCATGGTTTTGTAGAGATACTACTTGTGATAAATCATGCATTTCCTCAGAATAATGTAGTTTCTCTGTGCAATACATTTAGTAAATACAAACTGTGAACTGAATGCTTCTTGTTTAAAAGTCTCTGTTTCAGAGTCTTACTCTGTCGCTGTGTTTTCCAGCAAAAGGAATCTGAACTTGCTGTGAGCCAAGGAGGGCCAGGTAGCGCCCCAGAACGTGATTAGATGTGAAGTTGTGTCTTTGAGGAGTTTTTATTTATTTATTAACCTTTATTTAAACCAGGTTTGTCTCATTGAGATTAAAGTCTCTTTTCCAAGAGAGGCCTGGCCAAGAAGGGCAGCAGTACAAATATTTTAGACACAACAATAATACTCACATCCAGCTATAATACTCACATCCAGACAACAGTCAAGCTAAAAATGCTATGTTTAAAAAAAAAATTAAATAAAAAAGAAAAATACAATCAAATTAACTATTTAAAACAGTTACACTAGACTCTGATAGCATGGATTTTACAACTGTTTTAAATTCATTAAGTGTAACAAGGTCCTGAACTTTAAGTTCCTTTTGCAAAGCATTCCATAAAGGGTGCCGAAAACTTAAAAGCCTTCTTTCCCAGCTCAGTCCGAGCTTTAGGAACAATTATAAGCATTGTATCCTGGGACCGTAACCCATAAGTGCCACATTTTTGGGACATAAACAAAGATAAATAACATGGAAGTCTACCTAAAATGGCCTTATAAATAAAAACATACCAATGACTAAGCCTTCGTATGGAAAGGGCAGACCAGCAGAGCAGACCAGTATAAGAAACAGTGATGAGAGAGCTCTGCATTGGTAATGAACCTCAAAGCCCCATGATACACAGTGATGAGAGAGCTCTGCATTGGTAATGAACCTCAAAGCTCCATGATACACAGTGATGAGAGAGCTCTGCATTGGTAATGAACCTCAAAGCTCCATGATACACAGTGATGAGAGAGCTCTGCATTGGTAATGAACCTCAAAGCTCCATGATACACAGTGATGAGAGAGCTCTGCATTGGTAATGAACCTCAAAGCCCCATGATACACAGTGATGAGAGAGCTCTGCATTGGTAATGAACCTCAAAGCTCCATGATACACAGTGATGAGAGAGCTCTGCATTGGTAATGAACCTCAAAGCTCCATGATACACAGTGATGAGAGAGCTCTGCATTGGTAATGAACCTCAAAGCTCCATGATACACAGTGATGAGAGAGCTCTGCATTGGTAATGAACCTCAAAGCTCCATGATACACAGTGATGAGAGCTCTGCATTGGTAATGAACCTCAAAGCTCCATGATACACAGTGTCCAACATATGAAGACAATGTGCTCATGCATTCATGTACAACAGATCACCATAATCAAGAACAGCTAAAAATGTAGCTTCAACAAATCTTCGTCTAACATCAAAAGAAAAACAAGACTTGTTCTTAAAATAAAAACTTAACTTTACTTTAAACTTTTTTTTTACCAGATATTGTATATGAGGCTTAAATGAGAGGTGGTCAATCTCATGACAATTAATCAAAAACCCCAAGTACACTGAGGGAAAAAAGAAACACAACACTCTCTGTGACTGATGACCATTCATTTAATAATGAACAAACAATATCATTAACATAAACAATGTAAATGAACAACAAGTAGGCAAAATTGGGACTGTAAAACAATAGAAACCCAATAACAATTCTGAGTCACACTTCAATAAAGTTACACTAATAATGTGTGTGGCCATCCTCTGGCAGCTACTGCTTCTTGGCATCTTTGTTGCATAGAATCAATAAGTGTCGTGTATCTGTATCTGGTATTGTTTTATTTTTCTTCCATTCCTGTAGAAGTGCATTAGAAAGTGGAGAACCATGTCTTCTGATGCTGTGATTCAGCACATCCCACATGTTCTATTGGGTTCAGCGGGTCTAAAACGATTTCTCAGATGGGTCAGTCTGGCACACGAGGATGACCAGATCTTGGACGGTCCACTTTGCTGAAATCTTGCCTGTAGGCGTGACACAGTAGACTGGCTGACATTAAAGTGTCTCACAACAATGGCACATGACATTCCTGCCACCAGCATGCCTGTGGCATTACATTACATTACAGGCATTTAGCAGACGCTCTTATCCAGAGCGACTTACACAACTTCTTGTGTAAGTCGCTTCTGGCCCTCTCCATCTCTTCTCGTGACATTCGTGGCATTATGGATAACATCGGAAACTGATGAAGGGTGGCCTCTTGCTTTATGTGACCTGAGCTTTCAATTAAGGACTTCTGAGACTCAGTTGAGATCTGAATACGGGCGGCAGTGTAGTATAATGGTTAAGGAACTGGCTTTGTAACCGAAAGGTTGCAGGTTCGATTCCCAGGTAGGTCACTGCTGTTGTACCCTTCAGCAAGGTACTTAACCTGAATTGCTTCAGTATATATACAGCTGTATAAATGGATAATATGTAAAATAAAAATGCTAAAAAGTTGTGTAAGTCGCTCTGGATAAGAGCGTCTGCTAAATGCCCCGTAATGTAATGTAATGAATACGTAGGCATTGTTGCCAATTACTTCGTTTGGCGAAAGTGCACATTTTATGGCATTTTGTGTGACTGAGGAGTTGCAATGCTTCAACACAAAAGCTGTTTTACTTGTCATCAGGTATAAAAGAAATGAACACATTTCTATGAAAGTACTACACTTGTAGCAAAGGTTTTCCATATTCAAGACTGTGGTAGGGGGGCGTGGTTTTAGGCGCTGCAGGCAAGAGAGAGAGTGAACTCGTGTGGTTTGTGGAGCCGGCACAGCTGTCGGAAATCATGCAATTGGTGATTAATGATTGTTTATTGATTGTGTAATTAACCAATTGCCTTGATTGTTCGACAGTGAGAACTGACTGTCTTGCTCTCTTGAACCCGAGTGGTGGCACTCGCTTCGCCACAGTGGTGGCCCGTACGGGGGGAGAAAAAGTTCAAGAGGCAGCATGGACAACAGTCAGGAACAGCCGGGGCAGTCAGCATCAGTGGTAGCGCTGGGTAAAATGCTGGAGGGATTAGCTGCCATGCAGGAGCGACAGACGGCTGCTCATGCCGAGCAGATGGAAGCCCTGCATGCGCAGTCTAACCTCCGAAATTCCATATCCCAAAGATGACAGCAGACGACGACGCTCAAGCCTTCCTAGAGGCATTTGAGGTGGCAGCGGAGGCGTGCCGGTGGCCACTCAAGGAGTGGTAAGTACGTCTCCTGCCCCTCTTGTCGGGTGAAGCACAGAAGGCTGCACATAGCCTGCCGGCAGCCGCTCGGGCGGACTTGCGCAATCTCAAGAAGGTGGTCCTCGACCGAACGGGATTCAGCCCGGAAGACCACAGACGTCGGTTCCGGGAAACCTCCCTGACGGAAGAGGACCGGCTCACTACAACCCCATGTCTGGGCCTTTGGGATATGAGAAAACACTAAACCGGATAATGGCCCGTTTCTACTGGCCGGGCATTTGGGCGGACGTACGTCGGTGGTGTGCGGTCTGTCCAGATTGTCAGCAAGTGAATTCCCCGGCTATCCCAAAAGCGCCGTTGCGCACTCTACCCTTAATTGAGATTCCTTTTGATAGAGTGGGCATGGACCTCATCGGGCCATTTGACAGGAGCACCTAGGGATACCGATTTGTATTAGTTCTGGTGGATTATGCAACCCGGTATCCCGAAGCAGTGCCGTTGCGCAATACCTCGGCCAAGAGTGTTGCGCAGGCATTGTTTCAGATAATCTCCCGTGTCGGAATCCCAAAAGAGATTCTGACGTATCACGGCACCTCATTTATGTCACGCACATTATGCGAACTGTATGAATTATTGGGAGTTCAGTCCATTAAAACCAGTGTATACCATCCGCAAACGGATGGGCTCGTTGAACGTTTTAATAGGACTTTAAAATCTATGATTCGGAAGTTTGTACACGATGATAGCCGAAATTGGGATAAATGGTTAGTTCCTCTATTGTTCGCCAGTGCGAGAAGTTCCCCAGGCCTCTACGGGATTTTCTCCATTTGAATTACTGTTCGGTAGAAAACCACGGGGCATCTTGGACCTAGGTAAAGAAAGCTGGGAGGAGGGTCCAAGTCCCAGTAAAAATGAGATCCAATACTTGCGAGCAAAACTCCATACACTGGGTAGGTTGTCACGGGAGAATTTGCTCGAGGCTCAGGAACGTCAACAGAGGCACTACAATAAAGGAACTAAGCTAAGGCAATTTTCACCGGGAGATAAGGTCCTAGTATTACTCCCGACTTCCAGCACAAAATTACTCGCCAAGTGGCAAGGACCCTTCGTGGTCACACGACGAGTGGGGGAAGTCGATTATGAGGTGGAGCGATCTGATAGAGAGGGGGCGAAACAGATTTATCATCTCAATCTATTAAAAGCATGGAAAGAGGTGGTGCCCGTCTCCCTGGTTACGGTAGATCAGGAGAGAGATGAGCTGGGGCCAGAGGTACCAAATTCTACCAATCAAACCTCACCCCTTTCAGATAGCCATCTCTTACCGAACTAAAGAGCGGATCTTGCCTTGTTGCAGAAGCGGTTTGCTGATGTATTTTCCCCCCTACCAGGTCGCACTAACCTCATAAACCACCACATTGAGACAGCCCCGGTGGTGACGGTGCGTTCACGGCCCTATAGACTGCCTGAACATAAAAATAAATTAGTTCAAGCAGAAATAAAGGCCATGCTGGAATTAGGAGTAATAGAGGAGTCTAACAGTGCGTGGAGTAGCCCCATCGTGCTAGTGGGTAAGCCTGATGGATCTATTCGGTTCTGTGTAGATTATCGCAAGGTGAATGAAGTGTCACGGTTTGATGCCTATCCAATGCCTCGGGTCGATGAGCTCTTGGATCGGTTAGGCACAGCTTGTTTTTTTTTCGACACTGGATCTAACCAAGGGCTACTGGCAGATTCCCTTGTCTCCAGAGTCCAAGGAAAAAACGTCTTTCTCCGCTCCGGATGGGTTATACCAATTTCGGACACTTCCGTTTGGGTTATTCGGGGCCCCTGCCACTTTTCAACATCTGATGGACAGGGTGCTGCGTCCACATGCTGCTTTCGGTGCAGCCTATCTGGATGACATCATCATCCACAGCAGCAGCTGGGCTCAGCATGTGCGGCATGTGGGGGCGGTGCTCGAATCCCTGAGACAGGCGGGGCTCACGGCTAACCCAAAGAAGTGTGCAATTGGCCGAGCGGAGGTACGGTATTTGGGGTACCACTTGGGAAGGGGTCAGGTGCGGCCTCTCGTGGATAAAACCGTAGCGATTGCGATCTGTCCCCGACCCAAGACAAAAAAGGAGGTGAGGAGGTTTTTGGGAATGGCCGGCTACTACAGAAGGTTTATTCCTGCTTACTCAGAGCTGACCAGTCCCTTAACCGACTTGACTCGGAAAGGTGCCTCAGATCCGGTCCAGTGGACGGAATTGTGCCGACAGGCCTTTGAGCGAGTGAAGGAAGCTCTTTGTGGGAAACCGCTCTTGTTCACCCCTAATTTCTCTCTCCCTTTTAATTTTCAGACAGACGCATTGGACAGAGGGCTGGGGGCCGTTTTGACTCAGCAGGTGGAGGGGGTCGACCGACCAGTGCTGTACATTAGCAGAAAACTATCACAACGGGAAGCTAAGTACAGCACGGTCGAGAAGGAATGTCTGGCCATTCGGTGGGCGGTCGGGTCCCTCCGTTATTACCTACTGGGTCGCCCATTCACCCTCTGCTCGGACCATGCTCCCCTCCAATGGCTCCACCGCATGAAGGATACCAACGCCCGAATCACTCGTTGGTATCTGGCTTTACAGCCTTTTAATTTCAAGGTGGTTCATAGGCCGGGAGCGCAGATGGTGGTGGCCGACTTTCTCTCTCGCCCGGTGGGGGAGGAGGGGGGGGTTAGTCATCGGCCGGATGGCTTCCCGGCCTAAGTCGGGCGGAGGGGGTATGTGGTAGGGGGGTGTGGTTTTAGGCGCTGCCGGCAAGAGAGAGAGTGAACTCGTGTGGTTTGTGGAGCCTGTTGGAAATCATGCAATTGCTGATTAATGATTGTTTATTGATTGTGTAATTAACCAATTGCCTTGATTGTTCGACAGTGAGCCTGGGCGCATAAAAGAAGGCTGCTGGGAGTTTGGGAGGAGAGAGACGAACGTATGAGTGTGTGTTTGTTTGTAGAAAAAGCGCAGAGTGAAAGGCGAAAGATAATAAACTGAGTGATCTCCAAAGAACTGACTGTCTTGCTCTTTTGAACCCGAGTGGTGGCAATCGCTTCGCCATAAAGACATTGCTGCGTTTCTTTTTTCCCTCAGTATACTTGTAGGTGGAGACAACTTCAATTTGTTTACCTTGAAAAGTAACAATATTCTCATTAAACTTGATTTTCTTAGAGTTTGAAAATATCATTAATTTTTTTTTTCTGCATTAAGGACAAGCTTTAATTGACAAAGCTGAGCCTGCACTCTATTAAAAGCATTCTGCAGATATTGAAGTGGTTGAAAAACTAGGTTGAAAACTAGGTTTCAAAAGATCTGGACAAGCTGGTTTTCTAGGATTCAATTTCTTTAAAGCTTTTTGAACTGGAGGGGCAAAACTTAAATTTTGTTCAACACCAACCATATTGTCATCGTTTACAGATTCCACATCAAGAGGGCTGATAGAGCAGGCTTGAAAGCTCTGCTGTGAACCAGGGGTTATCCCGCCCCTTAATTCTAAATTTGCGGCTAGGCGCATGTTTATTTAGAAGGAAGCTACCATAGAAAACTTCCAAGCCGTTTCGATATCATCAATAAGGGCAATTCTGTTCCATTTAAAATAAAATAAATCATGTAAAAAACCTTGTTAATTAAACATCTTCATATTCCGCCTTTTAACAAAACGAGGTTTGCATTTAGGGATCTTAGTATCTGACAGCAGCTATCACACGGTGATTTGGAAAAACACCAATAGCAGAGTACTTAAAAGGGACATTAGTCTTAGACTAGATCAATAAGTGATGATTTCTCAGGACATTTTAAATTTGGTCTTGTAGGGGAGTTAATTATTTGTGTTAGATTCAGGGAATCACACTGCGCTTTAAAGGCGTCAGATACAGGCATCAACCAGTCCCAGTTTAGATCACCAACCACAACAATCTCATTATAATGAATCTGTGATAGCAAGTTCATCAATGTAAATAAGGAATTACTAATTGCAGATGGAGGTCTATAACATCCTACCACCTCGATATAGTGATCTTTAGAAACTTCAAGTTGTATGGCCAAAAACTCAAGTTGCTCACTGCAAGATTCAGAGATCACTAAATTAACATTCCATTTGTGTTTAATATAAATAGCAACACCACCACCTTTTCTTGGTCGATCAGTGCGATACACATTATAGCCATCAATGCAAATATCCTTATCGTGGACAGATTTAGTTAACCAGGTCTCAGATAAAACAACAATGTCAGCATCAGTTGTATTCACCCATATCTTTACCATATCCAATTTAGACATTACATTACATTACAGGCATTTAGCAGACGCTCTTATCCAGAGCGACTTACACAACTTTATTTTTTTTAACATTTTTTAATACATATTATCCATTTTTACAGCTGGATATATACTGAAGCAATTCAGGTTAAGTACCTTGCTCAAGGGTACAACGATTCCCTACCTGGGAATCGAACCTGCAACCTTTCGGTTACAAGGCCAGTTCCTTAACCATTATACTACACTGCCGCCTATTAAATTAAACGCATATTAATGTGAATAATGCCCAAGCCAGACCTACTTTTAAAATCCTCAGGTGTATGATATTGAATAGAGCCATCAGGACCAGGATTAGGTTTAACATTTCCAGAAATCATTAACAGGAGAATAACCAGTAATCTAAGCTTTGCCGTTTTATACGGCATATCAGTTTTTGAAATAAAAGAATTTGTAAAAGGAGGAGAATGTAACGTTCCGTTCCCGTCCTGTCCGTTTTCCATGTTTTCCTTGTTTCCTTCCGTGTCATGTTGGATCCCTTGTCCGTGTTTTCCCCCTGGCTGTGGACTGGGCGTTTCCCTCGGGTACTTTTGGGTTCATTTTCCACTTTAGCTTCCGCCTATCACTCTCCCCTCTCGTTACTCACATTCCTCACTGCTGTGCTTCGGCAATCACTCCTGATTAAACATCGCACCTGTTTCTCATTTTCTCCTTCACTTCCTGCACCATTTAAACCCCTGGCTGGCTGCTAGTCGGCGCCAGTTCGTTAACTAACCTACCGTGTTTGTTTCGTGTCACGCTTCTGGTCCAGTAATTGTGAACCTGCTGTCTCGTATCTGTTCGTCCCGTTTCCTGAGTGGACCTCCCGGTCCAGTTTCCAGTCCAGTTCCAGTCCAGTTCCGATCCAGTTTCCAGTCCAGTTCCAGTCCAGTTCCAAGTCCAGCTCCAGTCCAGTTCCGGTGTTTCAGACACCTCCGTTCAAGTCCAGTTCCGGCTTGGAACAAGTTCCGTGCCGTCCCCTGTGTTCCTGAGTGGACCTCCCGGTCCAGTTTCCAGTCCAGTTCCAGTCCAGTTCCGGTGTTTTATACACCTCCGTTCAAGTCCAGTTCCGGCTTGGAACAAGTTCCGTGCCGTTCCCGTTTCCTGAGTGGACCTCCCGGTCCAGTTTCCAGTCCAGTTCCGATCCAGTTTCCAGTCCAGTTCCAGCCCAGTTCCAGTCCAGTCCCAGTCCAGTTCCGGTGTTTTAGACACCTCCGTTCAAGTCCAGTTCCGGCTTGGAACAAGTTCCGTGCCGTCCCCTGTTTTCCTGAGTGGACCTCCCGGTCCAGTTCCAGTCCTGACTCGGTGCCGCTACTCCACCTTCCCCGCGCAGTTCCGGCTTGGAACTGCAGGGCACCTCCGCACCCGTTCCGGCTTGGAACCCGCTCTGAGTTTTCCAGTCCAGCTCCGGCTTGGAGCAGTCCTTAGTTGGACTCCATCTTATGTTAATGAACTAACCTGTGTTTTCTCCCTTGTACAGCTTTGGGACCACCCCAACGCTTAAATAAAATTCCATTTTCTGTAATCTGTCTCCTGGTCGTTGCACTTGGGTTCGTCCCGTATCAGGATCGTAACAGAACGAACTGGCCAACAATATGGACCCAGCCGATCTGGAACAGATTCGCCACGCCTTCTCCTGCCAAACTGCGATCAGCGACCAACAGGGTCGTCGTTTGGATGACGTTCTGGAAGTAGTTAGGGGCATCACGGAGCAAGTATCCCAACTTTCGCTCCACCAACCGCTACTACGGATTCCAGCCAACCCTACTCCTTCCGCTCCCGAACCCCATCCGGAGGCACCGGCTCCCACTTCTAGCCGTGAGCCCCGTGTACAACACCCCGAGTTATATCGCGGGGGGTTGGGGAGATGTCGTGAATTTCTACTTAAATGTGACATAGTGTTTCGTATGCAGCCCTCCTCCTTCGCCTCTGACTCCAGCAAGATCGCGTTCATTATAAGCAGCCTGGGAGGGAGCGCTCTGGAGTGGGCTACATCCATCTGGGACAGCCAGGCTCCGTTATGCAGCAACTTCGCAGCCTTTACCGCAGAGATGCGACGTGTGTTTGAACACCCGACCTGTGGGCGGGACGCTACCCAGCGTCTGCTTCAAGTTCGCCAAGGCAACCGCAGTGTCGCAGAAATGGCCATTCAGTTTCGCACCCTCGCCGCGGAGTCAGGATGGAATGACGCCTCTCTCCAGGGGGCTTTCCGCCAAGCTCTCAGCGAGGAACTCAAGGACCAGCTTGCCACTCGGGAGGAGTCCAACTCCCTAAATAGCCTCATCAGCCTCGCTATAGCCATTGATAATCGTCTCCGCATCCGGGCCCGGGAGCGGGGAGGAAGTTCCGGGCGTCATTCGCCCTCCGTCTTCTCTAATGTTCGTTCACACTCCTCCATCACTGGATCTCGGGCGCCTACGGGCGGGTCCGAGGAAGAGCCCATGCAACTGGGCAGAGTTGCGGTCAATCCCGAGGAGCGTCAGCGCCGTCAGCGCACCAGATCCTGTTTCTATTGCGGCAAGCCTGGCCATCAGATCGCCTCCTGTCCCATTCGCCCAAAAGAAGGGGCTCGCCAGTAAGACTGGGCGTACTGACGAGCCCCATCGTCCCCAACCATGCAGCCCAGGACCGCCTCATGTTCAAGGCTACTCTCCTTTGGAGGGACAAGACCGTATCATCTTCGGCCCTAATTGATTCCGGAGCTGACGCCAGCTTCATGGATATCACCTTCGCCAGGAGGGCCGGCATTCCCACGGAACGTCTCACCTCACCCATTTCTGCTCTAGCTCTGGACGGTAGGAGTTTGGGGTTAGTTACCCACTCCACCGTTCCTATCCAATTAATTTTGTCTGGCAATCATCGGGAGTCCATTCAGCTATTACTGATTAACTCCCAACAATCTGCTCTTGTGTTAGGTCAGACCTGGCTCCGCCTCCACAACCCCCATATTGACTGGAAAGCCGGTCGCATCCTGGCGTGGAGTGCCCACTGTCTAGCCAGCTGTCTCCGTTCTGCACTACCCCCTCCGGGGTCCAGTAAACCCTGTTCCATGCAACCTATACCGGATTTGACTAATGTTCCCAGCGAGTATCACGACCTCGCGCAAGTATTCTCTAAATCACGTGCTCTGTCCTTACCTCCTCACAGGCCGTATGACTGCGCCATTGACCTACTGGCTGGAGCTAAACTGCCATCGGGACGCCTCTACAGTCTGTCTGGACCGGAAAAACTAGCCATGGAGGAATACATCCACGACTCCCTCGCTTCGGGTATTATCCGTCCCTCTTCATCCCCAGTCGGTGCAGGGTTCTTCTTCGTTGGGAAGAAGGATGGCTCCCTGCGACCCTGCATCGACTACCGGGGCCTCAACCAGGTCACCATCCGTAACAAGTACCCTCTTCCCCTCATTAACACCGCCTTTGAAGCCCTCTCTCCAGCTGTGACGTTCACCAAACTCGACCTCCGGAATGCGTATCACTTAGTGCGTATCCGTGAGGGGGACGAGTGGAAGACTGCTTTCAATACCCCGTTGGGCCACTACGAATACCTGGTGGTCCCTTTCGGCCTTACTAACGCCCCAGCAGTCTTCCAAAGCATGGTGAACGACGTCCTGCGGGACCTCCTAGGGAGGAGCGTTTTTGTTTATATTGACGATATTTTAATTTTTTCTCAATCCCCGCAGGAGCATGTCCTTCACGTTCGAGAGGTTCTCCAGCGGCTGTTGGAGAATCAACTTTTTGTCAAGGCTGAGAAATGTTCCTTCCATGTTTCCACTGTCCCGTTCCTCGGCTTCATCATCGAGGAGGGCAGTATCCGGGCGGACCCTGTGAAGATCAAGGCGGTGACAGAATGGCCCCAACCCACCTCCCGCAAGCACCTTCAGCAGTTCCTGGGGTTTGCAAATTTCTACCGCCGCTTTATTCGTAATTACAGTTCCATTGCTGCTCCCCTGACTAAACTCACTTCCGTTGCCCTGCCTTACTGTTGGAATTCCGATGCCCAGCGAGCTTTCGAACTACTCAAGGCTCGGTTTTCCTCAGCACCCATCCTCCTTCATCCAGACACTTCTCGGCAGTTTGTCGTTGAGGTGGATGCCTCCGACACAGGCGTGGGGGCCATTCTGTCTCAACGATCCGCCTCCGATAGCAAGCTCCATCCCTGCGCATTCTTCTCCCGGAGACTGTCCTCCGCCGAGAGGAACTATGATGTCGGGGATCGGGAACTTCTGGCGATTAAACTGGCTCTTGAGGAGTGGCGCCACTGGCTGGAGGGGGCAGGTATCCCCTTTCTTGTTTTTACCGACCATCAAAACCTCATCTACTTAAGATCTGCCAAGAGGCTTAATGCTCGTCAGGCTAGATGGTCGTTATTTTTTGCACGCTTTAATTTCTCTGTTTCTTTCCGCCCTGGTTCCCGCAATGTTAAAGCAGATGCCCTATCCCGCATTTTTTCCCCTCCCTCCAGTCCTGCTGATCCGGAGCCCATTTTGCCGGCCTCCTGTGTGGTGGCTGCGGTCTCCTGGGAGATTGAGGGCATTGTGAAGGCCGCCCAGACTTCCCAACCGGACCCCCGCAATAACCCTAACTCCTGTCTTTTTGTCCCCGATTCCGTCCGCTCCCAGGTCCTCGAATGGGTTCACGCCTCGTGCCTGGCATGTCACCCAGGTGTCGCCAGAACCATCGCCCTCGTCAGGAGGAGTTTCTGGTGGCCTACCCTTAAAGGGGATACCCGTGCCTTCGTCCTGGCCTGCTCGGTGTGCGCCAGGAGCAAGGCTTCCCACCAGCCTCCCTCCGGTCTTCTCCTTTCCCTCCCCGTCCCTGGCCGTCCTTGGAGTCACATTGGTGTGGACTTTGTCACCGGTCTGCCGTTGTCAGAAGGGAACACCGTTATCCTGACAATAGTGGACCGGTTCTCCAAGGCGGTTCACTTTGTTCCCCTCCCCAAGCTCCCGTCCGCCCTTGAAACCGCTGAGCTCTTGGTGCTACACGTGGTCAGGCTGCACGGGATCCCCTCTGACATCGTGTCAGACCGTGGGCCCCAGTTCTCCTCCCGGGTTTGGAGGGCGTTCTGTGCAGCCCTGGGTGCCTCACCTAGTCTTTCCTCGGGTTTCCATCCCCAGTCTAATGGTCAGGCAGAGAGGGCGAACCAGGACCTGGGGGCCGCCCTGCGGTGCGTTACAGTGCGCAATCCCGCCTCTTGGAGCCGTTTTCTCCCCTGGGTCGAGTACGCACATAACTCCCTTAAGAGTGCCTCTACTGGCCTATCCCCGTTTGAGTGTGCTTTAGGCTATCAACCCCCTCTTCTGTCGACCCAGGAGGCCGAGATAGCTGTCCCCTCTGTTAGGGCCCATGTCCTTCGTTGTAAACACATTTGGAGACTCACACGCACCGCACTCCTTCACGCCAATTCCCGCTCCCAACGTCTGGCGGACCTTCACAGGACCGCAGCCCCACGGTATAGGGCCGGTCAGCAGGTCTGGCTCTCTACTGCTAACATCTCCCTTCCCTCCTCTTCCAGAAAACTTCAGCCCCGTTTTATTGGCCCCTTCCCCATCATTTGTCTAGTTAACCCAGTGTCCGTTAAACTTTCCCTCCCCGCCTCCCTCAAAGTTTACCCTGTGTTTCATGTGTCCCAAGTTAAGCCTGTCTCCTCCAGCCCCCTCAGTACCCCTACCATCCCTCCACCTCCCGTCCGAGTTGTTGACAACGCCCCGGCCTACACGGTGAACCGTGTTATCGATATCCGCCGCAGGGGCCGGGGTTTCCAATACCTCGTCGACTGGGAGGGGTACGGTCCTGAGGAGAGGTCGTGGCTCCACAAGAGCCTGATCTTGGACCATTCACTTATCCAAGACTTCCACGAGCTGTTCCCTGACAAAACCAGGCCTCCGGGTACGCCAGGTGGCGTACATTGAGGGGGGGGGTACTGTAACGTTCCGTTCCCGTCCTGTCCGTTTTCCATGTTTTCCTTGTTTCCTTCCGTGTCATGTTGGATCCCTTGTCCGTGTTTTCCCCCTGGCTGTGGACTGGGCGTTTCCCTCGGGTACTTTTGGGTTCATTTTCCACTTTAGCTTCCGCCTATCACTCTCCCCTCTCGTTACTCACATTCCTCACTGCTGTGCTTCGGCAATCACTCCTGATTAAACATCGCACCTGTTTCTCATTTTCTCCTTCACTTCCTGCACCATTTAAACCCCTGGCTGGCTGCTAGTCGGCGCCAGTTCGTTAACTAACCTACCGTGTTTGTTTCGTGTCACGCTTCTGGTCCAGTAATTGTGAACCTGCTGTCTCGTATCTGTTCGTCCCGTTTCCTGAGTGGACCTCCCGGTCCAGTTTCCAGTCCAGTTCCAGTCCAGTTCCGATCCAGTTTCCAGTCCAGTTCCAGTCCAGTTCCAAGTCCAGCTCCAGTCCAGTTCCGGTGTTTCAGACACCTCCGTTCAAGTCCAGTTCCGGCTTGGAACAAGTTCCGTGCCGTCCCCTGTGTTCCTGAGTGGACCTCCCGGTCCAGTTTCCAGTCCAGTTCCAGTCCAGTTCCGGTGTTTTATACACCTCCGTTCAAGTCCAGTTCCGGCTTGGAACAAGTTCCGTGCCGTTCCCGTTTCCTGAGTGGACCTCCCGGTCCAGTTTCCAGTCCAGTTCCGATCCAGTTTCCAGTCCAGTTCCAGCCCAGTTCCAGTCCAGTCCCAGTCCAGTTCCGGTGTTTTAGACACCTCCGTTCAAGTCCAGTTCCGGCTTGGAACAAGTTCCGTGCCGTCCCCTGTTTTCCTGAGTGGACCTCCCGGTCCAGTTCCAGTCCTGACTCGGTGCCGCTACTCCACCTTCCCCGCGCAGTTCCGGCTTGGAACTGCAGGGCACCTCCGCACCCGTTCCGGCTTGGAACCCGCTCTGAGTTTTCCAGTCCAGCTCCGGCTTGGAGCAGTCCTTAGTTGGACTCCATCTTATGTTAATGAACTAACCTGTGTTTTCTCCCTTGTACAGCTTTGGGACCACCCCAACGCTTAAATAAAATTCCATTTTCTGTAATCTGTCTCCTGGTCGTTGCACTTGGGTTCGTCCCGTATCAGGATCGTAACAGAGAATTTGCAAAGATATTGAGCAAGTCTTTCTAAAGGAAAAGGCAATGAAGGCGGAGTAAATTTATAGCATCGTATAAAAAGAAAAACTGAAAGAGAATAAGTGCATCGGCAGCCTACTATACTTTTCCATTTAAGTGGGACAGAGAAAGTTTCCTTGTGCAAAAAATCTAAATGAGGAAGCAAGATGTAGTCAGTTTCGCTCGTATAGTCACAGAAAACCAGTAGGCAAAGCAAAGCCAAACCGATTTTCATTTTCACTGTCTTTCAGTAGAGTAAATAGCAAAGAGTGAGCGGGTGATGTGTCCGCTCCGATGGAATGGAGTGGATGAATTTGTCCACACTTTACAGAAGGTAAAATGTGGTTAATGCAGGTTTAAAATCCCATTTATCCACAGACTGGGAATCAAATCCAGGTAGCCGAGGCAGGCTACGCAACTAGCCATGCCCGCAGGTTAGTTTTCTTCTCGGTTAAAAGTTTCTCAGCAACGAAAAAGGAGCAGAGCTCGGAATCCTTGTAAATGTTGTAGGTAGCTGTTCTTCCCAAAATAAAACTGTGAATGCCTTAAATGGACACAAAAGGAATATGTAGGCTATATAAAACACAGGTTGAAGACACTTTAAAAACTTTAAGAAAAGGTTTAGACACTTAATTTATTAAAAAGTTTTTAGACACAAACACGAGAACTGACATGCTGCCATCTTGGAAAGTGACGTGAGGTCGAATGTGTAGCACGTTAGCATTAGCACTAAGGCTTCTTTTGCATGGCCATCCACTCAGGATTCTCTTCTTCCCAAATATTTCCTATTTTAGAAATGCATTATATTTTATACAGTGCACTCCAAAAGTGTTAGGACTAGTGTTGTCACGATACCAAAATTTTGACTTCGATACCGATACCAGGTTTAGTATCATGATACTCGATACTGAAACGGTACTTGAAACTGAAACGATACTGATTCGATACTCGGTACCTCTACTGAAATGACCTTAACCCTATTTACTTTGGCCCTTCAGAGGCAATTTCCTCCTTGTTTCTACTAGTTTTATTTAAATGTCAATATCTAAAAAAATATTCCCTGCACATCCATGGTTTTAAATTCGAACTGAAGAAGAAGCTGTATCATTCAGAAATTTGCTACAGAATACATTTATTTCAGAATAGTCACATACAGTACAGTGTTTCCCCTAGATTTTTTTTCAGGCCTGGTGGTAGGCCCCTCGAAACTACCAGTGTTGTTGCGCGTATGTGGGAATAAAAATAGGCCCCTGGCAGGAGTAGAGAGAAAAGACTCAGGAATGCAAGGGAGTTTTAGGAAGTCTCCAGAGAAACCAAACGGACCAACATGTTATTGAATAATCAAAATGTAAACCATAATCAGTTTATAAACCGTATGATCAAATATAAATCAAGTTATATGTATACAGATGCACAATAAGTATATACCTAAGCAGTGGAAGTATGATCAATATAAAAGTGTGTAATAAATAATTAGTAATGAACAACAAAGAAGAACTGTTATAACAAGAGAGGGCTGTTAGGAGGACAGATGCACCCAAGGACACATACTGAGAATTGGAGGAGGTAGCCACACTTAATCTTTTTCAAAAGAGGAGGGTGCGAACCGGTCTGGAAGGATGGTAACAGAAATAGATAAGACACTAGCTCGGAAATCGTAAACAATGGTGGAAAACTCGCTGACCTAGTAATAAAATTAGGGGCAGGTTATGGGAGTGGAAAGCCCCTAAGCCCCACAAAGGGTGTACCTAGCAGAATGATATAAAGATGGTTGTAAAAAATCATATCAGTTCCTCACTCATCCTTTTTCTTGATACTTTTGCTTCAACAACTGACCTGTGACACCTAAGTGGCTCACATACTGGAATACTCAGACTGGACTCTAACTCTCATGCATTTAGCGCTCAAGTGACAGAGAAAAGACTTAGACAAAATCTGACAGGGAAAAGTGTGGCCTACGGGCTGCAGCTATTAGGCTGCCTCTAATAGGCTCATTTAAAATAAGATGATTTACATGTTTTATCTGCGCAGATCAGCCTGGGTTATTGCATGTATTCTCTTTTGAATTATATACAATAAATCCTGTTTGCATCAGACTCTGGAAGATCGTGTTATTTTGAGAAGTTAAGAGAATTGGACTTAAATGAAGGGTGAATACCTGAAACGTTCATTATCTGGCCTGGACTGATGAAGTGAAGGTATTTTTACCCTATACGTACACGGTGTCATCAAACGCGCGTGCGGGGCCGAGGTAGTATCATCGCGCAGGTCGGGGGTACGGAGAGTCGTCGCACACATGGGGAGGGTGTTGGTAACAAAGTGGTGCATTTCTCCATTCTGAGCAAAAATAACATTTGCTCACAAAGGCGTATGGTAAATAAATATTAGTTATTTATAATATTAATAAACTTAAAACAGAACTTATATACAATAAACCCCCCTTAGCTTCACAAATGATATTCAGAACTATACAACTTAAACCCAGGACAAGGAGTTTGTTTCTACCGGTTTTTAAGGACTGTTTCTGGATCAGCTATCTTTGCAGCACTGTAGAGCTGCTTTTGAGACTCCTCCATAGTGCTGATCCATAATCAGTCCTTAAAAACAGGCAGAATCAAACTCCTGCGTCTGCAGTATTAGCTTTTACTCTACACTAAAATGTAAGAGTTCTGGTCAGATAGCGAAACAGACGAAAGTGCGCCATTTTGCGTAGAGGCGGAAACTATAATTACACCCTCATAATATCAGCGCTGCCATTGAAAATTTAATTAGGCCTAACGGAAACCGAAGTTGTTTTGGCAAGGGTTTTTCCAGATGCTATTTTTGATCATTCCAGCATTCTGCGGTAAGGGAAATATTGCAGCTACATAAAAGAAAAAGAAAAAAAAGATTATATTAAAAAAAAGAATAATATATATATATTTTTTAAAGTACCGAACGTCGGAAAATTCTAATACCGAACCGTTTTTTTTTTTTTTAAGTATCGAAAAAGTACCGAAGTTTCGGTGTACCGTGCAACACTAGTTAGGACAACATTTTTGTTGTTGTTTTGGCTCTGTACTCCAGCACATTGGATTTGAAGTGGAACAGTGACTATGAGGTTAAAGTGCATTATGTATTACTAGGGCAGTGCCCGTGCCCATACAAAACATGCCGATTACTTGGGCCCCGGTATTGATGCTTGCAGCTTTCTGGAGAACCGCTGATTCAATCAACTTCACAGTCGACACTGCAGTTCCTTGGGTCCCGAGCAATACAGCTAGCGAATTTCAACTTCACTAGAAAAGTTTTGATATATAGCGATTGTTGTCTTAGCAACAAACGCTCTGCAGCTGATAATGTTCCAATGCAGCCTGCAGCTGATGATGTCACAGTACCCGCTAGCTGCTTCAGATTATATCCTCCTACAGTTTTTAGGACAAACAGCTTCTTTTCTGGAGAATGTCAACTTCATACAGTGCTTGTCGAGCAAAGTGAAATAAAGTGAAATAAAGCGGACAGAAGGACAGAGAGGATTTCTTCCTTTATAGTAAGATATATCACTTATATATACTGCTCATAGAAATTAAGGGAACACTTAAATCGCACATCGCGGATCTCGATGAACAAAATATTCAAGTTGAAAATCTTTATTGATTACATTGTGTAATTCGTCGAGAACAAAATGACGTAAGAACAGTCAATGGAAACCAAAATCATTAACCCATTGAGGGCTGGATTCAAAATCACACCGAAAATCAAAGTGAAAAATTGAGCTCTGGCCACATGAGGCCGGGCATTGTCCTGCACCAGGAGGAACCCAGGGCCCACTGCACCAGCGTAAGGTCTGACAATGGGTCTGAGGATTTCATCCCAGTACCTAACAGCAGTCAGGGTACCGTTGGCTAGCACGTGGAGGTTTGTGCGACCCTCCAAGGATATGCCTCTCCAGACCATCACTGACCCACCACCAAACCGGTCATGCTGAATGATGTTGCAGGCAGCAAAACGTTCGCCACGGCATCTCCAGACTCTTTCACGTCTGTCACATGTGCTCAGTGTGAACCTGCTCTCATCTGTGAAGAGAATAGGGTGCCAATGGCGAACCTGCCAATTCTGGTGTTCTCTGGCAAATGCCAATCGAGCTGCACGGTGCTGGGCTGTGAGCACAGGTCCCACTACAGGACGTCGGGCCCTCATGCCACCCTCATGGAGTCTGTTTCTGACAGTTTGGTCAGAAACATGCACACGAGTAGCCCGCTGGAGGTCATTTTGTAGGGCTCTGGCAGTGCTCCTCCTGTTCCCCCTCGCACAAAGGAGCAGATACCGGTCCTGCCGCTGGGTTGTTGCCCTTCTACGGCCCTGTCCAGCTCTCCTCGTGTAATGGCCCGTCTCCCGGTATCTCCTCCACGCTCTTGAGACTGTGCTGGGAGACACAGCAAACCTTCTTGCGACGGCACGTATGGATGTGCCATCCTGGAGGAGCCGGACTACCTGTGCAACCTGAATGGGCTGCAGGTACCGCCTCATGCTACCAGTAGTGACAAGGGCACTAGCAAAACGCAAAACTAGAGAAAAATCAGTCAGGAAGGATAAGGAGAGAGAAATGTTCTGTGGCCACCACCTGCAAAACCATTTCCTTTTTGGGGGTTGTCTTGTTGTTGCCTCTCCTGTCCACCTGTTGTCACTTTCATTTGCACCAAAGCAGGTGAAATTGATTCACAATCGTTTACGCTTCCTAACTGGACAGATCGATATCCCAGAAGTTTAACTGACTTGGTGTTATACTGTGATGATTAAGTGTTCCCTTAATTTCTTTGAGCAGTGTATTATACAAACCCCAATTACAAAAAGTTGGGACAGTATATAAAATGCACATAAAATCAGAAATCAGTGATTTTTAAATTCTCTTTTACATTTAAAACGGTACAAAGAAAAGATATTTAATGTTTTACCTTTTACGTTTTGTAAATAAATTTCAAATTTAATGCCTGCAACATGTTCCAAAACAGTTGGGACTGGGGCAAAAAAAAATAAAATAATAAAATGGAAAATTAAAAAAACGGACTTATTTTTCCATAGAGTTCAGGAAAATTTGTCAGGAGAAACAACCCTTAAAGTGATCCATCCATATCTACTGCATATCTGGCAGCAGAGTGATGGTTTGAGGCTCGTTTGATACCTCAGACCTTTTGGGTAAATAGCTTTTAGATTAGGGCCTTTGATATAGACTGTATAATGTGATATGGCAAACTTGCCCATAGTCCATTGAATAGTACTTAGCTATCAAGAGGCCTGCTCCCATGACCTGACCTAGGATCAGTCTTTCTCTCGCCCCCTCCACTCCACAGGCACAAAGGCAATTAAGTCACGCTGAGGCGCTGGCTTATCTATGATATAAATCTTAAAGTGGCCAGGGTGTTTTCTCCCCTGTTGGGGTGAAAGACCAGGACACAAAACTATTTATGAGGTCAAAGCCCAGCATGGCCAGAGAATACTACACGGCCACATCGTCTCCTTTTCCATTTTAAGTTTGAATGCCAATCTGTTACATTAAATTGAAATCATCAATTGAAAGTCTTAATGTCAATGTAGGTAATAATGTTTATTGTATTTCTGGCTAAGTTGGGGGCTGTAGAGCAGGGAAGTTCTGTGAGTGGAGCGCTGCAGCAGTTCCTGGAGTCTACAGACAGACAAGTTTTACCTTGGCTGTGTAAACTCATGACCGCTGAGTTTTTATAGCTGGCTTTCATTTATTCCTCCTGTGCCGAAATTGGATTATTCTGGTAAGTTCTGGCTGATCTCTGTCTCTTTTCTGGTTTCAATTTAACGTCTTCCTTTTAGTAAATTATAAGCAGTGAGCCTACGTTCATTAATGAATGTATGATTCCAATTCATTATTCTAATTGAGGATTTTTCCTGTAAAAAATAAAAAATAATAAAATAAGATATCAAGAGTCTTTTGATATCCTTTTATACCCAGTCATGATATCATCACCCGTTTACCTGTGCAATGTTCCAAACAGTCGACATACCAGTCTTTTTTTTTGCCCCTGTCCCAACATTTTTGGAATTAGGGTTTGTATATTTGCATGACATATATTCCAATTAAATTGACCAAATGAAGAAAACACACAATAACCTCTTAGAAGCAATCAGAAAAAGCAGAGCTCACCTGTTTTGGGAAAGATAATTTATCTGAACTCTTCTCATCTAAACAGCTGGACTCCAGTGACTGTAGGATCCTGTGAACAAATCATGAGAAGCAGAATTCAGTTAAACTCTTACTGCAGCTCTAACTCACAGCACATGGAGACAGAGCTTCCAGTTAACCTCATCCTCTTACTGCAGCTCTAACTCACAGCACATGGAGACAGAGCTTCCAGTTAACCTCATCCTCTTACTGCAGCTCTAATTCACAGCACATGGAGACAGAGCTTCCAGTTAACCTCATCCTCTTACTGCAGCTCTAACTCACAGCACATGGAGACAGAGCTTCCAGTTAACCTCATCCTCTTACTGCAGCTCTAACACACAGCACATGGAGCCAGAGCTTCCAGTTAACCTCATCCTCTAACTATAGCTCTAACTCACAGCACATGGAGACAGAGCTTCCAGTTGAACTCATCCTCTTACTGCAGCTCTAACACACAGCACATGGAGACAGAGCTTCCAGTTAACCTCATCCTCTTACTGTAGCTCTAACTCACAGCACATGGAGACAGAGCTTCCAGTTAACCTCATCCTCTTACTGTAGCTCTAACTCACAGCACATGGAGACAGAGCTTCCAGTTAACCTCATCCTCTTACTGTAGCTCTAACTCACAGCACATGGAGACAGAGTTTCCAGTTAACCTCATCCTCTTTCTGCAGCTCTAACTCACAGCACACGGAGACAGCTTCCAGTTAATCTCATCCTCTTACTGCAGCTCTAACTCACAGCACATGGACAGAGCTTCCAGTTAACCTCATCCTCTTACTGTAGCTCTAACACACAGCACATGGACAGAGCTTCCAGTTAAGCTCATCCTCTTACTGTAGCTCTAACACACAGCACATGGAGACAGAGCTTCCAGTTAACCTCATCCTCTTTCTGCAGCTCTAACTCACAGCACATGGAGACAGCTTCCAGTTAACCTCATCCTCTTACTGCAGCTCTAACTCACAGCACATGGAGACAGAGCTCCCAGTTAACCTCATCCTCTTTCTGCAGCTCTAACTCACAGCACATGGAGACAGCTTCTAGTTAACCTCATCCTCTTACTGCAGCTCTAACTCACAGCACATGGAGACAGAACTTCCAGTTAACCTCATCCTCTTACTGCAGCTCTAACTCTCAGCACATGGAGACAGAGCTTCTAGTTAACCTCATTGTCTTACTGCAGCTCTAACTCACAGCACATGGGGACAGAGCTTCCAGTTAACCTCATCCTCTTACTGCAGCTCTAACTCACAGCACATGGAGACAGAGCTTCCAGTTAACCTCATCCTCTTACTGCAGCTCTAACACACAGCACATGGAGACAGAGCTTCCAGTTAACCTCATCCTCTTACTGTAGCTCTAACTCACAGCACATGGAGACAGAGCTTCCAGTTAACCTCATACTCTTACTGTAGCTCTAACACACAGCACATGGAGACAGAGCTTCCAGTTAACCTCATCCTCTTACTGCAGCTCTAACCCACAGCACATGGACAGAGCTTCCAGTTAACCTCATCCTCTTACTGTAGCTCTAACTCACAGCACATGGAGACAGAGCTTCCAGTTAACCTCATCCTCTTACTGCAGCTCTAACCCACAGCACATGGACAGAGCTTCCAGTTAACCTCATCCTCTTACTGCAGCTCTAACCCACAGCACATGGACAGAGCTTCCAGTTAACCTCATCCTCTTACTGTAGCTCTAACTCACAGCACATGGAGACAGAGCTTCCAGTTAACCTCATCCTCTTACTGCAGCTCTAACACACAGCACATGGAGACAGAGCTTCCAGTTAACCTCATCCTCTTACTGTAGCTCTAACTCACAGCACATGGAGACAGAGCTTCCAGTTAACCTCATACTCTTACTGTAGCTCTAACACACAGCACATGGAGACAGAGCTTCCAGTTAACCTCATCCTCTTACTGCAGCTCTAACCCACAGCACATGGACAGAGCTTCCAGTTAACCTCATCCTCTTACTGTAGCTCTAACTCACAGCACATGGAGACAGAGCTTCCAGTTAACCTCATCCTCTTACTGCAGCTCTAACCCACAGCACATGGACAGAGCTTCCAGTTAACCTCATCCTCTTACTGCAGCACTAACTCACAGCACATGGAGACAGAGCTTCCAGTAAACCTCATCCTCTTACTGCAGCTCTAACTCACAGCACATGGACAGAGCTTCCAGTTAATCTCATCCTCTTACTGCAGCTCTAACTCACAGCACATGGACAGAGCTTCCAGTTAACCTCATCCTCTTACTGCAGCTCTAACACACAGCACACGGACAGAGCTTCCAGTTAACCTCATCTGAACTCACAGCACATGGAGACAGAGCTTCCAGTTAACCTCATCCTCTTACTGCAGCTCTAACTCACAGCACATGGAGACAGAGCTTCCAGTTAACCTCATCCTCTTACTGCAGCTCTAACTCTCAGCACATGGAGACAGAGCTTCTAGTTAACCTCATTGTCTTACTGCAGCTCTAACTCACAGCACATGGGGACAGAGCTTCCAGTTAACCTCATCCTCTTACTGCAGCTCTAACTCACAGCACATGGAGACAGAGCTTCCAGTTAACCTCATCCTCTTACTGCAGCTCTAACACACAGCACATGGAGACAGAGCTTCCAGTTAACCTCATCCTCTTACTGTAGCTCTAACTCACAGCACATGGAGACAGAGCTTCCAGTTAACCTCATACTCTTACTGTAGCTCTAACACACAGCACATGGAGACAGAGCTTCCAGTTAACCTCATCCTCTTACTGCAGCTCTAACCCACAGCACATGGACAGAGCTTCCAGTTAACCTCATCCTCTTACTGTAGCTCTAACTCACAGCACATGGAGACAGAGCTTCCAGTTAACCTCATCCTCTTACTGCAGCTCTAACCCACAGCACATGGACAGAGCTTCCAGTTAACCTCATCCTCTTACTGCAGCTCTAACCCACAGCACATGGACAGAGCTTCCAGTTAACCTCATCCTCTTACTGTAGCTCTAACTCACAGCACATGGAGACAGAGCTTCCAGTTAACCTCATCCTCTTACTGCAGCTCTAACACACAGCACATGGAGACAGAGCTTCCAGTTAACCTCATCCTCTTACTGTAGCTCTAACTCACAGCACATGGAGACAGAGCTTCCAGTTAACCTCATACTCTTACTGTAGCTCTAACACACAGCACATGGAGACAGAGCTTCCAGTTAACCTCATCCTCTTACTGCAGCTCTAACCCACAGCACATGGACAGAGCTTCCAGTTAACCTCATCCTCTTACTGTAGCTCTAACTCACAGCACATGGAGACAGAGCTTCCAGTTAACCTCATCCTCTTACTGCAGCTCTAACCCACAGCACATGGACAGAGCTTCCAGTTAACCTCATCCTCTTACTGCAGCACTAACTCACAGCACATGGAGACAGAGCTTCCAGTAAACCTCATCCTCTTACTGCAGCTCTAACTCACAGCACATGGACAGAGCTTCCAGTTAACCTCATCCTCTTACTGTAGCTCTAACTCACAGCACATGGAGACAGAGCTTCCAGTTAACCTCATCCTCTTACTGCAGCTCTAACTCACAGCACATGGAGACAGAGCTTCCAGTTAACCTCATCCTCTTACTGTAGCTCTAACTCACAGCACATGGAGACAGAGTTTCCAGTTAACCTCATCCTCTTTCTGCAGCTCTAACTCACAGCACACGGAGACAGCTTCCAGTTAATCTCATCCTCTTACTGCAGCTCTAACTCACAGCACATGGACAGAGCTTCCAGTTAACCTCATCCTCTTACTGTAGCTCTAACACACAGCACATGGACAGAGCTTCCAGTTAAGCTCATCCTCTTACTGCAGCTCTAACACACAGCACATGGAGACAGAGCTTCCAGTTAACCTCATCCTCTTTCTGCAGCTCTAACTCACAGCACATGGAGACAGCTTCCAGTTAACCTCATCCTCTTACTGCAGCTCTAACTCACAGCACATGGAGACAGAGCTCCCAGTTAACCTCATCCTCTTTCTGCAGCTCTAACTCACAGCACATGGAGACAGCTTCTAGTTAACCTCATCCTCTTACTGCAGCTCTAACTCACAGCACATGGAGACAGAACTTCCAGTTAACCTCATCCTCTTACTGCAGCTCTAACTCTCAGCACATGGAGACAGAGCTTCTAGTTAACCTCATTGTCTTACTGCAGCTCTAACTCACAGCACATGGGGACAGAGCTTCCAGTTAACCTCATCCTCTTACTGCAGCTCTAACTCACAGCACATGGAGACAGAGCTTCCAGTTAACCTCATCCTCTTACTGCAGCTCTAACACACAGCACATGGAGACAGAGCTTCCAGTTAACCTCATCCTCTTACTGTAGCTCTAACTCACAGCACATGGAGACAGAGCTTCCAGTTAACCTCATACTCTTACTGTAGCTCTAACACACAGCACATGGAGACAGAGCTTCCAGTTAACCTCATCCTCTTACTGCAGCTCTAACCCACAGCACATGGACAGAGCTTCCAGTTAACCTCATCCTCTTACTGTAGCTCTAACTCACAGCACATGGAGACAGAGCTTCCAGTTAACCTCATCCTCTTACTGCAGCTCTAACTCACAGCACATGGAGACAGAGCTTCCAGTTAAACTCATCCTCTGACTGCAGCTCTAATTCACAACACATCTGACTGTGACATAATTCACTCCACCTACACCTGAATGTGACAGCATACACCTACCTACATATGAATGGTGCCAGTGAGATTTAAGTAGAATTAAACAATAGTGTCAGTATGAACCTGTGCAATTACCTTGGATCACCTGAGACTTCTCCTCTGAAATTATCTGGATGATTCATTGAATGATCACTCTTCATAGACAGACAGGAGGGTACAGATGATCCTGCTCTTTCCACCCGGACCCTGTAAACAAAACATGGAGACAGCTTCCAGTTAATCTCATCCTCTTACTGCAGCTCTAACTCACAGCACATGGACAGAGCTTCCAGTTAACCTCATCCTCTTACTGCAGCTCTAACTCACAGCACATGGAGACAGAGCTTCCAGTTAACCTCATCCTCTTACTGCAGCTCTAACTCACAGCACATGGAGACAGAGCTTCCAGTTAACCTCATCCTCTTACTGCAGCTCTAACTCACAGCACATGGAGACAGAGCTTCCAGTTAACCTCATCTTCTTACTGCAGCTCTAAGTCACAGCACATGGAGACAGAGCTTCCAGTTAACCATTCAAATATTAACTGGACACAGGAGGACAGACGTAGGACAGAAAGACATTGGATTAGAAAACTCAACACCATATTCCCAGGCAGATTAAACAAACGCTGGTAAAACATCAAAACAAGAGGGACCAAATTATTCCTACTTAAAGGCTGCAGTACACTGAATGGCCAGTGCAAACTTTTCTTTCCCAAGGGGCCCTCATAGGGGTAACTTGGGAAATAAAGATTCTTTCCTAAACCTCATCCTCTTACTGTAGCTCTAACTCACAGCACATGGACAGAGCTTCCAGTTAACCTCATCCTCTTACTGCAGCTCTAACTCACAGCACACGGACAGAGCTTCCAGTTAAACTCATCCTCTGACTGCAGCTCTAACTCACAACACATCTGACTGTGACATAATTCACTCCACCTACACCTGAATGTGACAGCATACACCTACCTACATATGAATGGTGCCAGTGAGATTTAAGTAGAATTAAACAATAGTGTCAGTATGAACCTGTGCAATTACCTTGGATCACCTGAGACTTCTCCTCTGAAATTATCTGGATGATTCATTGAATGATCACTCTTCATAGACAGACAGGAGGGTACAGGTGATCCTGCTCTTTCCACCCGGACCCTGTGAAAAAAACATGGAGACAGTGCTTCCAGTTAACCTCATCCTCTTACTGTAGCTCTAACTCACAGCACATGAAGACAGAGCTTCCAGTTAACCTCATCCTCTTACTGCAGCTCTAACTCACAGCACACGGAGACAGCTTCCAGTAAATCTCATCCTCTTACTGCAGCTCTAACTCACAGCACATGGACAGAGCTTCCAGTTAACCTCATCCTCTTACTGCAGCTCTAACTCACAGCACATGGACAGAGCTTCCAGTTAACCTCATCTGAACTCACAGCACATGGAGATAGAGCTTCCAGTTAACCTCATCCTCTTTCTGCAGCTCTAACTCACAGCACACGGAGACAGCTTCCAGTAAATCTCATCCTCTTACTGCAGCTCTAACTCACAGCACATGGACAGAGCTTCCAGTTAACCTCATCCTCTTACTGCAGCTCTAACTCACAGCACATGGACAGAGCTTCCAGTTAACCTCATCTGAACTCACAGCACATGGAGATAGAGCTTCCAGTTAACCTCATCCTCTTTCTGCAGCTCTAACTCACAGCACATGGAGACAGCTTCCAGGTAATCTCATCCTCTTACTGCAGCTCTAACTCACAGCACATGGAAACACAGCTCCCAGTTAACCTCATCCTCTTACTGCAGCACTAACTCACAGCATGTGAAGACAGAGCTTCCAGTTAACCTCATCGTCTTACTGCAGCTCAAACTCACAGCACCTGGGGACAGAGCTTCCAGTTAACCTCATCCTCTTACTGCAGCTCTAACTCACAGCACATGGAGACAGAGCTTCCAGTTAACCTCATCCTCTTACTTCACTCTAACTCACAGCACATGGAGACAGAGCTTCCAGTTAACCTCATCCTCTTACTGCAGCTCCAACTCACAGCACATGGAGACAGAGCTTCCAGTTAACCTCATCCTCTTACTGCAGCTCTAACACACAGCAAATGGAGACAGAGCTTCCAGTTAACCTCATCCTCTTACTGCAGCACTAACTCACAGCACATGGAGACAGAGATTCCAGTTAACCTCATCCTCTTACTGCAGCACTAACTCACAGCAAGTGGAGACAGAGCATCCAGTTAACTTCATCGTCTTACTGCAGCTCTAACTCACAGCACATGGGGACAGAGCTTCCAGTTATCCTCATCCTCTTACTGCAGCACTAACTCACAGCACGTGGAGACAGAGCTTCCAGTTAACCTCATCGTCTTACTGCAGCTCTAACTCACAGCACATGGGGACAGCTTCCAGGTAATCTCATCCTCTTACTGCAGCTCTAACTCACAGCACATGGAGACAGGGCTTCCAGTTAAACTCGTCCTCTTACTGCAGCACTAACTCACAGCACATGGAAACAGAGCTCCCAGTTAACCTCATCCTCTTACTGCAGCACTAACTCACAGCATGTGAAGACAGAGCTTCCAGTTAACCTCATCGTCTTACTGCAGCTCAAACTCACAGCACCTGGGGACAGAGCTTCCAGTTAACCTCATCCTCTTACTGCAGCTCTAACTCACAGCACATGGAGAAAGAGCTTCCAGTTAACCTCATCCTCTTACTGCAGCTCTAACTCACAGCACATGGAGACAGAGCTTCCAGTTAACCTCATCCTCTTACTGTAGCTCTAACTCACAGCACATGGAGACAGAGCTTCCAGTTAACCTCATCCTCTTACTGCAGCTCCAACTCACAGCACATGGAGACAGAGCTTCCAGTTAACCTCATCCTCTTACTGCAGCTCTAACACACAGCAAATGGAGACAGAGCTTCCAGTTAACCTCATCCTCTTACTGCAGCACTAACTCACAGCACATGGGGACAGAGCTTCCAGTTATCCTCATCCTCTTACTGCAGCTCTAACTCACAGCACATGGAGACAGAGCTTCCAGTTAACCTCATCCTCTTACTGTAGCTCTAACTCACAGCACATGGAGACAGAGCTTCCAGTTAACCTCATCCTCTTACTGCAGCTCCAACTCACAGCACATGGAGACAGAGCTTCCAGTTAACCTCATCCTCTTACTGCAGCTCTAACACACAGCAAATGGAGACAGAGCTTCCAGTTAACCTCATCCTCTTACTGCAGCACTAACTCACAGCACATGGGGACAGAGCTTCCAGTTATCCTCATCCTCTTACTGCAGCACTAACTCACAGCACGTGGAGACAGAGCTTCCAGTTAACCTCATCATCTTACTGCAGCTCTAACTCACAGCACATGGGGACAGAGCTTCCAGTTAACCTCATCCTCTTACTGCAGCTCTAACTCACAGCACATGGAGACAGAGCTTCCAGTTAAACTCATCCTCTGACTGCAGCTCTAACTCACAACACATCTGACTGTGACATAATTCACTCCACCTACACCTGAATGTGACAGCATACACCTACCTACATATGAATGGTGCCAGTGAGATTTAAGTAGAATTAAACAATAGTGTCAGTATGAACCTGTGCAATTACCTTGGATCACCTGAGACTTCTCCTCTGAAATTATGTGGATGATTCATTGAATGATCACTCTTCATAGACAGACAGGAGGGTACAGGTGATCCTGCTCTTTCCACCCGGACCCTGTGAACAAAACATGGAGACAGCTTCCAGTTAATCTCATCCTCTTACTGCAGCTCTAACTCACAGCACGTGGACAGAGCTTCCAGTTAACCTCATCCTCTTACTGCAGCTGTAACTCACAGCACATGGAGGTAGAGCTTCCAGTTAACCATTAAAATATTAACTGGACACAGGAGGACAGACGTAGGACAGAAAGACATTGGATTAGTAAACTCAACACCATATTCCCAGGCGGATTAAACAAACGCTGGTAAAACATCAACACAAGAGGGACCAAATTCTTCCTACTTAAAGGTGGCAGTACACTGAATGGCCAGTGCAAACTTTTCTTTCCCAAGGGGCCCTCATAGGGGTAACTTGGGAAATAAAGATTCTTTCCTTAACCTCATCCTCTTACTGTAGCTCTAACTCACAGCACATGGAGGCAGAGCTTCCAGTTAACCTCATCCTCTTTCTGCAGCTCTAACACACAGCACATGGAGACAGAGCTTCCAGTTAACCTCATCCTCTTACTGTAGCTCTAACTCATAGCACATGGAGACAGAGCTTCCAGTTAACCTCATCCTCTTACTGCAGCTCTAACTCACAGCACATGGAGACAGAGCTTCCAGTTAACCTCATCCTCTTTCTGCAGCTCTAACTCACAGCACATGGACAGAGCTTCCAGTTAACCTCATCCTCTTACTGCAGCTCTAACTCACAGCACATGGACAGAGCTTCCAGTTAACCTCATCTGAACTCACAGCACATGGAGATAGAGCTTCCAGTTAACCTCATCCTCTTACTGCAAACTCTAACTCACAGCACATGGAGACAGAGCTTCCAGTTAACCTCATCCTCTTACTGCAGCACTAACTCACAGCATGTGAAGACAGAGCTTCCAGTTAACCTCATCGTCTTACTGAAGCTCAAACTCACAGCACCTGGGGGCAGAGCTTCCAGTTAACCTCATCCTCTGACTGCAGCTCTAACTCACAGCACATGGAGACAGAGCTTCCAGTTAACCTCATCCTCTTACTGCACTCTAAGTCACAGCACATGGAGACAGAGCTTCCAGTTAACCTCATCCTCTTACTGCAGCTCCAACTCACAGCACATGGAGACAGAGCTTCCAGTTAACCTCATCCTCTTACTGCAGCTCTAACACACAGCAAATGGAGACAGAGCTTCCAGTTAACCTCATCCTCTTACTGCAGCACTAACTCAGAGCACATGGAGACAGAGATTCCAGTTAACCTCATCCTGTTACTGCAGCACTAACTCACAGCACGTGGAGACAGAGCATCCAGTTAACCTCATCGTCTTACTGCAGCTCTAACTCACAGCACATGGGGACAGAGCTTCCAGTTATCCTCATCCTCTTACTGCAGCACTAACTCACAGCATGTGGAGACAGAGCTTCCAGTTAACCTCATCGTCTTACTGCAGCTCAAACTCACAGCACCAGGGGACAGAGCTTCCAGTTAACCTCATCCTCTTACTGCAGCTCTAACTCACAGCACATGGAGACAGAGCTTCCAGTTAACCTCATCCTCTTACTGCAGCACTAACTCACAGCACATGGAGACAGAGCTTCCAGTTAACTTCATCCTCTTACTGTAGCTCTAACTCACAGCACATGGAGACAGAGCTTCCAGTTAACCTCATCCTCTTACTGCAGCTCTAACTCACAGCACATGGAGACAGAGCTTCCAGTTAACCTCATCCTCTTACTGTAGCTCTAACTCACAGCACATGGAGACAGAGCTTCCAGTTAACCTCATCCTCTTACTGCAGCTCCAACTCACAGCACATGGAGACAGAGCTTCCAGTTAACCTCATCCTCTTACTGTAGCTCTAACTCACAGCACATGGAGACAGAGCTTCCAGTTAACCTCATCCTCTTACTGCAGCTCCAACTCACAGCACATGGAGACAGAGCTTCCAGTTAACCTCATCCTCTTACTGCAGCTCTAACTCACAGCACATGGAGACAGAGCTTCCAGTTAACCTCATCCTCTTACTGCACTCTAACTCACAGCACATGGAGACAAAGCTTCCAGTTAACCTCATCCTCTTACTGCAGCTCTAACTCACAGCACATGGAGACAGAGCTTCCAGTTAACCTCATCCTCTTACTGCACTCTAAGTCACAGCACATGGAGACAGAGCTTCCAGTTAACCTCATCCTCTTACTGCAGCTCCAACTCACAGCACATGGAGACAGAGCTTCCAGTTAACCTCATCCTCTTACTGCAGCTGTAACACACAGCAAATGGAGACAGAGCTTCCAGTTAACCTCATCCTCTTACTGCAGCACTAACTCAGAGCACATGGAGACAGAGATTCCAGTTAACCTCATCCTGTTACTGCAGCACTAACTCACAGCACGTGGAGACAGAGCATCCAGTTAACCTCATCGTCTTACTGCAGCTCTAACTCACAGCACATGGGGACAGAGCTTCCAGTTATCCTCATCCTCTTACTGCAGCACTAACTCACAGCACGTGGAGACAGAGCTTCCAGTTAACTTCATCGTCTTACTGCAGCTCAAACTCACAGCACCAGGGGACAGAGCTTCCAGTTAACCTCATCCTCTTACTGCAGCTCTAACTCACAGCACATGGAGACAGAGCTTCCAGTTAACCTCATCCTCTTACTGCAGCTCTAACACACAGCAAATGGAGACAGAGCTTCCAGTTAACCTCATCCTCTTACTGCAGCACTAACTCAGAGCACATGGAGACAGAGATTCCAGTTAACCTCATCCTGTTACTGCAGCACTAACTCACAGCACGTGGAGACAGAGCATCCAGTTAACCTCATCGTCTGACTGCAGCTCTAACTCACAGCACATGGGGACAGAGCTTCCAGTTATCCTCATCCTCTTACTGCAGCACTAACTCACAGCACGTGGAGACAGAGCTTCCAGTTAACCTCATCGTCTTACTGCAGCTCAAACTCACAGCACCAGGGGACAGAGCTTCCAGTTAACCTCATCCTCTTACTGCAGCTCTAACTCACAGCACATGGAGACAGAGCTTCCAGTTAACCTCATCCTCTTACTGCAGTTCTAACTCACAGCACATGGAGACAGAGCTTCCAGTTAACTTCATCCTCTTACTGTAGCTCTAACTCACAGCACATGGAGACAGAGCTTCCAGTTAACCTCATCCTCTTACTGCAGCTCTAACTCACAGCACATGGAGACAGAGCTTCCAGTTAACCTCATCCTCTTACTGTAGCTCTAACTCACAGCACATGGAGACAGAGCTTCCAGTTAACCTCATCCTCTTACTGCAACTCCAACTCACAGCACATGGAGACAGAGCTTCCAGTTAACCTCATCCTCTTACTGCAGCTCTAACTCACAGCACATGGAGACAGAGCTTCCAGTTAACCTCATCCTCTTACTGTAGCTCTAACTCACAGCACATGGAGACAGAGCTTCCAGTTAACCTCATCCTCTTACTGCAGCTCCAACTCACAGCACATGGAGACAGAGCTTCCAGTTAACCTCATCCTCTTACTGCAGCTCAAACTCACAGCACCAGGGGACAGAGCTTCCAGTTAACCTCATCCTCTTACTGCAGCTCTAACTCACAGCACATGGAGACAGAGCTTCCAGTTAACCTCATCCTCTTACTGCAGTTCTAACTCACAGCACATGGAGACAGAGCTTCCAGTTAACTTCATCCTCTTACTGTAGCTCTAACTCACAGCACATGGAGACAGAGCTTCCAGTTAACCTCATCCTCTTACTGCAGCTCTAACTCACAGCACATGGAGACAGAGCTTCCAGTTAACCTCATCCTCTTACTGTAGCTCTAACTCACAGCACATGGAGACAGAGCTTCCAGTTAACCTCATCCTCTTACTGCAGCTCCAACTCACAGCACATGGAGACAGAGCTTCCAGTTAACCTCATCCTCTTACTGCAGCTCTAACTCACAGCACATGGAGACAGAGCTTCCAGTTAACCTCATCCTCTTACTGTAGCTCTAACTCACAGCACATGGAGACAGAGCTTCCAGTTAACCTCATCCTCTTACTGCAGCTCCAACTCACAGCACATGGAGACAGAGCTTCCAGTTAACCTCATCCTCTTACTGCAGCTCTAACTCACAGCACATGGAGACAGAGCTTCCAGTTAACCTCATCCTCTTACTGCAGCACTAACTCACAGCACATGGAGACAGAGATTCCAGTTAACCTCATCCTCTTACTGCAGCACTAACTCACAGCACGTGGAGACAGAGCATCCAGTTAACCTCATCGTCTTACTGCAGCTCTAACTCACAGCACATGGGGACAGAGCTTCCAGTTATCCTCATCCTCTTACTGCAGCACTAACTCACAGCACGTGGAGACAGAGCTTCCAGTTAACCTCATCGTCTTACTGCAGCTCTAACTCACAGCACATGGGGACAGCTTCCAGGTAATCTCATCCTCTTACTGCAGCTCTAACTCACAGCACATGGAGACAGGGCTTCCAGTTAAACTCGTCCTCTTACTGCAGCACTAACTCACAGCACATGGAAACAGAGCTCCCAGTTAACCTCATCCTCTTACTGCAGCACTAACTCACAGCATGTGAAGACAGAGCTTCCAGTTAACCTCATCGTCTTACTGCAGCTCAAACTCACAGCACCTGGGGACAGAGCTTCCAGTTAACCTCATCCTCTTACTGCAGCTCTAACTCACAGCACATGGAGACAGAGCTTCCAGTTAACCTCATCCTCTTACTGCAGTTCTAACTCACAGCACATGGAGACAGAGCTTCCAGTTAACTTCATCCTCTTACTGTAGCTCTAACTCACAGCACATGGAGACAGAGCTTCCAGTTAACCTCATCCTCTTACTGCAGCTCTAACTCACAGCACATGGAGACAGAGCTTCCAGTTAACCTCATCCTCTTACTGTAGCTCTAACTCACAGCACATGGAGACAGAGCTTCCAGTTAACCTCATCCTCTTACTGCAGCTCCAACTCACAGCACATGGAGACAGAGCTTCCAGTTAACCTCATCCTCTTACTGCAGCTCTAACACACAGCAAATGGAGACAGAGCTTCCAGTTAACCTCATCCTCTTACTGCAGCACTAACTCACAGCACATGGAGACAGAGCTTCCAGTTAACCTCATCCTCTTACTGCAGCACTAACTCACAGCACGTGGAGACAGAGCATCCAGTTAACCTCATCGTCTTACTGCAGCTCTAACTCACAGCACATGGGGACAGAGCTTCCAGTTATCCTCATCCTCTTACTGCAGCACTAACTCACAGCACGTGGAGACAGAGCTTCCAGTTAACCTCATCGTCTTACTGCAGCTCTAACTCACAGCACATGGGGACAGAGCTTCCAGTTAACCTCATCCTCTTACTGCAGCTCTAACTCACAGCACATGGAGACAGAGCTTCCAGTTAAACTCATGCTCTGACTGCAGCTCTAACTCACAACACATCTGACTGTGACATAATTCACTCCACCTACACCTGAATGTGACAGCATACACCTACCTACATATTAATGGTGCCAGTGAGATTTAAGTAGAATTAAACAATAGTGTCAGTATGAACCTGTGCAATTACCTTGGATCACCTGAGACTTCTCCTCTGAAATTATGTGGATGATTCATTGAATGATCACTCTTCATAGACAGACAGGAGGGTACAGGTGATCCTGCTCTTTCCACCCGGACCCTGTGAACAAAACATGGAGACAGCTTCCAGTTAATCTCATCCTCTTACTGCAGCTCTAACTCACAGCACGTGGACAGAGCTTCCAGTTAACCTCATCCTCTTACTGCAGCTGTAACTCACAGCACATGGAGATAGAGCTTCCAGTTAACCATTAAAATATTAACTGGACACAGGAGGACAGACGTAGGACAGAAAGACATTGGATTAGTAAACTCAACACCATATTCCCAGGCGGATTAAACAAACGCTGGTAAAACATCAACACAAGAGGGACCAAATTCTTCCTACTTAAAGGTGGCAGTACACTGAATGGCCAGTGCAAACTTTTCTTTCCCAAGGGGCCCTCATAGGGGTAACTTGGGAAATAAAGATTCTTTCCTTAACCTCATCCTCTTACTGTAGCTCTAACTCACAGCACATGGAGGCAGAGCTTCCAGTTAACCTCATCCTCTTTCTGCAGCTCTAACACACAGCACATGGAGACAGAGCTTCCAGTTAACCTCATCCTCTTACTGTAGCTCTAACTCATAGCACATGGAGACAGAGCTTCCAGTTAACCTCATCCTCTTACTGCAGCTCTAACTCACAGCACATGGAGACAGAGCTTCCAGTTAACCTCATCCTCTTACTGTAGCTCTAACTCACAGCACATGGAGACAGAGCTTCCAGTTAACCTCATCCTCTTACTGCAGCTCCAACTCACAGCACATGGAGACAGAGCTTCCAGTTAACCTCATCCTCTTACTGCAGCTCTAACACACAGCAAATGGAGACAGAGCTTCCAGTTAACCTCATCCTCTTACTGCAGCACTAACTCAGAGCACATGGAGACAGAGATTCCAGTTAACCTCATCCTGTTACTGCAGCACTAACTCACAGCACGTGGAGACAGAGCATCCAGTTAACCTCATCGTCTGACTGCAGCTCTAACTCACAGCACATGGGGACAGAGCTTCCAGTTATCCTCATCCTCTTACTGCAGCACTAACTCACAGCACGTGGAGACAGAGCTTCCAGTTAACCTCATCGTCTTACTGCAGCTCAAACTCACAGCACCAGGGGACAGAGCTTCCAGTTAACCTCATCCTCTTACTGCAGCTCTAACTCACAGCACATGGAGACAGAGCTTCCAGTTAACCTCATCCTCTTACTGCAGTTCTAACTCACAGCACATGGAGACAGAGCTTCCAGTTAACTTCATCCTCTTACTGTAGCTCTAACTCACAGCACATGGAGACAGAGCTTCCAGTTAACCTCATCCTCTTACTGCAGCTCTAACTCACAGCACATGGAGACAGAGCTTCCAGTTAACCTCATCCTCTTACTGTAGCTCTAACTCACAGCACATGGAGACAGAGCTTCCAGTTAACCTCATCCTCTTACTGCAGCTCCAACTCACAGCACATGGAGACAGAGCTTCCAGTTAACCTCATCCTCTTACTGCAGCTCTAACTCACAGCACATGGAGACAGAGCTTCCAGTTAACCTCATCCTCTTACTGTAGCTCTAACTCACAGCACATGGAGACAGAGCTTCCAGTTAACCTCATCCTCTTACTGCAGCTCCAACTCACAGCACATGGAGACAGAGCTTCCAGTTAACCTCATCCTCTTACTGCAGCTCAAACTCACAGCACCAGGGGACAGAGCTTCCAGTTAACCTCATCCTCTTACTGCAGCTCTAACTCACAGCACATGGAGACAGAGCTTCCAGTTAACCTCATCCTCTTACTGCAGTTCTAACTCACAGCACATGGAGACAGAGCTTCCAGTTAACTTCATCCTCTTACTGTAGCTCTAACTCACAGCACATGGAGACAGAGCTTCCAGTTAACCTCATCCTCTTACTGCAGCTCTAACTCACAGCACATGGAGACAGAGCTTCCAGTTAACCTCATCCTCTTACTGTAGCTCTAACTCACAGCACATGGAGACAGAGCTTCCAGTTAACCTCATCCTCTTACTGCAGCTCCAACTCACAGCACATGGAGACAGAGCTTCCAGTTAACCTCATCCTCTTACTGCAGCTCTAACTCACAGCACATGGAGACAGAGCTTCCAGTTATCCTCATCCTCTTACTGTAGCTCTAACTCACAGCACATGGAGACAGAGCTTCCAGTTAACCTCATCCTCTTACTGCAGCTCCAACTCACAGCACATGGAGACAGAGCTTCCAGTTAACCTCATCCTCTTACTGCAGCACTAACTCACAGCACATGGAGACAGAGATTCCAGTTAACCTCATCCTCTTACTGCAGCACTAACTCACAGCACGTGGAGACAGAGCATCCAGTTAACCTCATCGTCTTACTGCAGCTCTAACTCACAGCACATGGGGACAGAGCTTCCAGTTATCCTCATCCTCTTACTGCAGCACTAACTCACAGCACGTGGAGACAGAGCTTCCAGTTAACCTCATCGTCTTACTGCAGCTCTAACTCACAGCACATGGGGACAGCTTCCAGGTAATCTCATCCTCTTACTGCAGCTCTAACTCACAGCACATGGAGACAGGGCTTCCAGTTAAACTCGTCCTCTTACTGCAGCACTAACTCACAGCACATGGAAACAGAGCTCCCAGTTAACCTCATCCTCTTACTGCAGCACTAACTCACAGCATGTGAAGACAGAGCTTCCAGTTAACCTCATCGTCTTACTGCAGCTCAAACTCACAGCACCTGGGGACAGAGCTTCCAGTTAACCTCATCCTCTTACTGCAGCTCTAACTCACAGCACATGGAGACAGAGCTTCCAGTTAACCTCATCCTCTTACTGCAGTTCTAACTCACAGCACATGGAGACAGAGCTTCCAGTTAACTTCATCCTCTTACTGTAGCTCTAACTCACAGCACATGGAGACAGAGCTTCCAGTTAACCTCATCCTCTTACTGCAGCTCTAACTCACAGCACATGGAGACAGAGCTTCCAGTTAACCTCATCCTCTTACTGTAGCTCTAACTCACAGCACATGGAGACAGAGCTTCCAGTTAACCTCATCCTCTTACTGCAGCTCCAACTCACAGCACATGGAGACAGAGCTTCCAGTTAACCTCATCCTCTTACTGCAGCTCTAACACACAGCAAATGGAGACAGAGCTTCCAGTTAACCTCATCCTCTTACTGCAGCACTAACTCACAGCACATGGAGACAGAGCTTCCAGTTAACCTCATCCTCTTACTGCAGCACTAACTCACAGCACGTGGAGACAGAGCATCCAGTTAACCTCATCGTCTTACTGCAGCTCTAACTCACAGCACATGGGGACAGAGCTTCCAGTTATCCTCATCCTCTTACTGCAGCACTAACTCACAGCACGTGGAGACAGAGCTTCCAGTTAACCTCATCGTCTTACTGCAGCTCTAACTCACAGCACATGGGGACAGAGCTTCCAGTTAACCTCATCCTCTTACTGCAGCTCTAACTCACAGCACATGGAGACAGAGCTTCCAGTTAAACTCATGCTCTGACTGCAGCTCTAACTCACAACACATCTGACTGTGACATAATTCACTCCACCTACACCTGAATGTGACAGCATACACCTACCTACATATTAATGGTGCCAGTGAGATTTAAGTAGAATTAAACAATAGTGTCAGTATGAACCTGTGCAATTACCTTGGATCACCTGAGACTTCTCCTCTGAAATTATGTGGATGATTCATTGAATGATCACTCTTCATAGACAGACAGGAGGGTACAGGTGATCCTGCTCTTTCCACCCGGACCCTGTGAACAAAACATGGAGACAGCTTCCAGTTAATCTCATCCTCTTACTGCAGCTCTAACTCACAGCACGTGGACAGAGCTTCCAGTTAACCTCATCCTCTTACTGCAGCTGTAACTCACAGCACATGGAGATAGAGCTTCCAGTTAACCATTAAAATATTAACTGGACACAGGAGGACAGACGTAGGACAGAAAGACATTGGATTAGTAAACTCAACACCATATTCCCAGGCGGATTAAACAAACGCTGGTAAAACATCAACACAAGAGGGACCAAATTCTTCCTACTTAAAGGTGGCAGTACACTGAATGGCCAGTGCAAACTTTTCTTTCCCAAGGGGCCCTCATAGGGGTAACTTGGGAAATAAAGATTCTTTCCTTAACCTCATCCTCTTACTGTAGCTCTAACTCACAGCACATGGAGGCAGAGCTTCCAGTTAACCTCATCCTCTTTCTGCAGCTCTAACACACAGCACATGGAGACAGAGCTTCCAGTTAACCTCATCCTCTTACTGTAGCTCTAACTCATAGCACATGGAGACAGAGCTTCCAGTTAACCTCATCCTCTTACTGCAGCTCTAACTCACAGCACATGGAGACAGAGCTTCCAGTTAACCTCATCCTCTTACTGTAGCTCTAACTCACAGCACATGGAGACAGAGCTTCCAGTTAACCTCATCCTCTTACTGCAGCTCCAACTCACAGCACATGGAGACAGAGCTTCCAGTTAACCTCATCCTCTTACTGCAGCTCTAACACACAGCAAATGGAGACAGAGCTTCCAGTTAACCTCATCCTCTTACTGCAGCACTAACTCAGAGCACATGGAGACAGAGATTCCAGTTAACCTCATCCTGTTACTGCAGCACTAACTCACAGCACGTGGAGACAGAGCATCCATTTAACCTCATCGTCTGACTGCAGCTCTAACTCACAGCACATGGGGACAGAGCTTCCAGTTATCCTCATCCTCTTACTGCAGCACTAACTCACAGCACGTGGAGACAGAGCTTCCAGTTAACCTCATCGTCTTACTGCAGCTCAAACTCACAGCACCAGGGGACAGAGCTTCCAGTTAACCTCATCCTCTTACTGCAGCTCTAACTCACAGCACATGGAGACAGAGCTTCCAGTTAACCTCATCCTCTTACTGCAGTTCTAACTCACAGCACATGGAGACAGAGCTTCCAGTTAACTTCATCCTCTTACTGTAGCTCTAACTCACAGCACATGGAGACAGAGCTTCCAGTTAACCTCATCCTCTTACTGCAGCTCTAACTCACAGCACATGGAGACAGAGCTTCCAGTTAACCTCATCCTCTTACTGTAGCTCTAACTCACAGCACATGGAGACAGAGCTTCCAGTTAACCTCATCCTCTTACTGCAGCTCCAACTCACAGCACATGGAGACAGAGCTTCCAGTTAACCTCATCCTCTTACTGCAGCTCCAACTCACAGCACATGGAGACAGAGCTTCCAGTTAACCTCATCCTCTTACTGCAGCTCAAACTCACAGCACCAGGGGACAGAGCTTCCAGTTAACCTCATCCTCTTACTGCAGCTCTAACTCACAGCACATGGAGACAGAGCTTCCAGTTAACCTCATCCTCTTACTGCAGTTCTAACTCACAGCACATGGAGACAGAGCTTCCAGTTAACTTCATCCTCTTACTGTAGCTCTAACTCACAGCACATGGAGACAGAGCTTCCAGTTAACCTCATCCTCTTACTGCAGCTCTAACTCACAGCACATGGAGACAGAGCTTCCAGTTAACCTCATCCTCTTACTGTAGCTCTAACTCACAGCACATGGAGACAGAGCTTCCAGTTAACCTCATCCTCTTACTGCAGCTCCAACTCACAGCACATGGAGACAGAGCTTCCAGTTAACCTCATCCTCTTACTGCAGCTCTAACTCACAGCACATGGAGACAGAGCTTCCAGTTAACCTCATCCTCTTACTGTAGCTCTAACTCACAGCACATGGAGACAGAGCTTCCAGTTAACCTCATCCTCTTACTGCAGCTCCAACTCACAGCACATGGAGACAGAGCTTCCAGTTAACCTCATCCTCTTACTGCAGCACTAACTCACAGCACATGGAGACAGAGATTCCAGTTAACCTCATCCTCTTACTGCAGCACTAACTCACAGCACGTGGAGACAGAGCATCCAGTTAACCTCATCGTCTTACTGCAGCTCTAACTCACAGCACATGGGGACAGAGCTTCCAGTTATCCTCATCCTCTTACTGCAGCACTAACTCACAGCACGTGGAGACAGAGCTTCCAGTTAACCTCATCGTCTTACTGCAGCTCTAACTCACAGCACATGGGGACAGCTTCCAGGTAATCTCATCCTCTTACTGCAGCTCTAACTCACAGCACATGGAGACAGGGCTTCCAGTTAAACTCGTCCTCTTACTGCAGCACTAACTCACAGCACATGGAAACAGAGCTCCCAGTTAACCTCATCCTCTTACTGCAGCACTAACTCACAGCATGTGAAGACAGAGCTTCCAGTTAACCTCATCGTCTTACTGCAGCTCAAACTCACAGCACCTGGGGACAGAGCTTCCAGTTAACCTCATCCTCTTACTGCAGCTCTAACTCACAGCACATGGAGACAGAGCTTCCAGTTAACCTCATCCTCTTACTGCAGTTCTAACTCACAGCACATGGAGACAGAGCTTCCAGTTAACTTCATCCTCTTACTGTAGCTCTAACTCACAGCACATGGAGACAGAGCTTCCAGTTAACCTCATCCTCTTACTGCAGCTCTAACTCACAGCACATGGAGACAGAGCTTCCAGTTAACCTCATCCTCTTACTGTAGCTCTAACTCACAGCACATGGAGACAGAGCTTCCAGTTAACCTCATCCTCTTACTGCAGCTCCAACTCACAGCACATGGAGACAGAGCTTCCAGTTAACCTCATCCTCTTACTGCAGCTCTAACACACAGCAAATGGAGACAGAGCTTCCAGTTAACCTCATCCTCTTACTGCAGCACTAACTCACAGCACATGGAGACAGAGCTTCCAGTTAACCTCATCCTCTTACTGCAGCACTAACTCACAGCACGTGGAGACAGAGCATCCAGTTAACCTCATCGTCTTACTGCAGCTCTAACTCACAGCACATGGGGACAGAGCTTCCAGTTATCCTCATCCTCTTACTGCAGCACTAACTCACAGCACGTGGAGACAGAGCTTCCAGTTAACCTCATCGTCTTACTGCAGCTCTAACTCACAGCACATGGGGACAGAGCTTCCAGTTAACCTCATCCTCTTACTGCAGCTCTAACTCACAGCACATGGAGACAGAGCTTCCAGTTAAACTCATGCTCTGACTGCAGCTCTAACTCACAACACATCTGACTGTGACATAATTCACTCCACCTACACCTGAATGTGACAGCATACACCTACCTACATATGAATGGTGCCAGTGAGATTTAAGTAGAATTAAACAATAGTGTCAGTATGAACCTGTGCAATTACCTTGGATCACCTGAGACTTCTCCTCTGAAATTATGTGGATGATTCATTGAATGATCACTCTTCATAGACAGACAGGAGGGTACAGGTGATCCTGCTCTTTCCACCCGGACCCTGTGAACAAAACATGGAGACAGCTTCCAGTTAATCTCATCCTCTTACTGCAGCTCTAACTCACAGCACGTGGACAGAGCTTCCAGTTAACCTCATCCTCTTACTGCAGCTGTAACTCACAGCACATGGAGATAGAGCTTCCAGTTAACCATTAAAATATTAACTGGACACAGGAGGACAGACGTAGGACAGAAAGACATTGGATTAGTAAACTCAACACCATATTCCCAGGCGGATTAAACAAACGCTGGTAAAACATCAACACAAGAGGGACCAAATTCTTCCTACTTAAAGGTGGCAGTACACTGAATGGCCAGTGCAAACTTTTCTTTCCCAAGGGGCCCTCATGGGGGTAACTTGGGAAATAAAGATTCTTTCCTTAACCTCATCCTCTTACTGTAGCTCTAACTCACAGCACATGGAGGCAGAGCTTCCAGTTAACCTCATCCTCTTTCTGCAGCTCTAACACACAGCACATGGAGACAGAGCTTCCAGTTAACCTCATCCTCTTACTGTAGCTCTAACTCATAGCACATGGAGACAGAGCTTCCAGTTAACCTCATCCTCTTACTGCAGCTCTAACTCACAGCACATGGAGACAGAGCTTCCAGTTAACCTCATCCTCTTTCTGCAGCTCTAACTCACAGCACATGGACAGAGCTTCCAGTTAACCTCATCCTCTTACTGCAGCTCTAACTCACAGCACATGGACAGAGCTTCCAGTTAACTTCATCCTCTTACTGTAGCTCTAACTCACAGCACATGGAGACAGAGCTTCCAGTTAACCTCATCCTCTTACTGCAGCTCTAACTCACAGCACATGGAGACAGAGCTTCCAGTTAACCTCATCCTCTTACTGTAGCTCTAACTCACAGCACATGGAGACAGAGCTTCCAGTTAACCTCATCCTCTTACTGCAGCTCCAACTCACAGCACATGGAGACAGAGCTTCCAGTTAACCTCATCCTCTTACTGCAGCTCTAACTCACAGCACATGGAGACAGAGCTTCCAGTTAACCTCATCCTCTTACTGTAGCTCTAACTCACAGCACATGGAGACAGAGCTTCCAGTTAACCTCATCCTCTTACTGCAGCTCCAACTCACAGCACATGGAGACAGAGCTTCCAGTTAACCTCATCCTCTTACTGCAGCACTAACTCACAGCACATGGAGACAGAGATTCCAGTTAACCTCATCCTCTTACTGCAGCACTAACTCACAGCACGTGGAGACAGAGCATCCAGTTAACCTCATCGTCTTACTGCAGCTCTAACTCACAGCACATGGGGACAGAGCTTCCAGTTATCCTCATCCTCTTACTGCAGCACTAACTCACAGCACGTGGAGACAGAGCTTCCAGTTAACCTCATCGTCTTACTGCAGCTCTAACTCACAGCACATGGGGACAGCTTCCAGGTAATCTCATCCTCTTACTGCAGCTCTAACTCACAGCACATGGAGACAGGGCTTCCAGTTAAACTCGTCCTCTTACTGCAGCACTAACTCACAGCACATGGAAACAGAGCTCCCAGTTAACCTCATCCTCTTACTGCAGCACTAACTCACAGCATGTGAAGACAGAGCTTCCAGTTAACCTCATCGTCTTACTGCAGCTCAAACTCACAGCACCTGGGGACAGAGCTTCCAGTTAACCTCATCCTCTTACTGCAGCTCTAACTCACAGCACATGGAGACAGAGCTTCCAGTTAACCTCATCCTCTTACTGCAGTTCTAACTCACAGCACATGGAGACAGAGCTTCCAGTTAACTTCATCCTCTTACTGTAGCTCTAACTCACAGCACATGGAGACAGAGCTTCCAGTTAACCTCATCCTCTTACTGCAGCTCTAACTCACAGCACATGGAGACAGAGCTTCCAGTTAACCTCATCCTCTTACTGTAGCTCTAACTCACAGCACATGGAGACAGAGCTTCCAGTTAACCTCATCCTCTTACTGCAGCTCCAACTCACAGCACATGGAGACAGAGCTTCCAGTTAACCTCATCCTCTTACTGCAGCTCTAACACACAGCAAATGGAGACAGAGCTTCCAGTTAACCTCATCCTCTTACTGCAGCACTAACTCACAGCACATGGAGACAGAGCTTCCAGTTAACCTCATCCTCTTACTGCAGCACTAACTCACAGCACGTGGAGACAGAGCATCCAGTTAACCTCATCGTCTTACTGCAGCTCTAACTCACAGCACATGGGGACAGAGCTTCCAGTTATCCTCATCCTCTTACTGCAGCACTAACTCACAGCACGTGGAGACAGAGCTTCCAGTTAACCTCATCGTCTTACTGCAGCTCTAACTCACAGCACATGGGGACAGAGCTTCCAGTTAACCTCATCCTCTTACTGCAGCTCTAACTCACAGCACATGGAGACAGAGCTTCCAGTTAAACTCATGCTCTGACTGCAGCTCTAACTCACAACACATCTGACTGTGACATAATTCACTCCACCTACACCTGAATGTGACAGCATACACCTACCTACATATGAATGGTGCCAGTGAGATTTAAGTAGAATTAAACAATAGTGTCAGTATGAACCTGTGCAATTACCTTGGATCACCTGAGACTTCTCCTCTGAAATTATGTGGATGATTCATTGAATGATCACTCTTCATAGACAGACAGGAGGGTACAGGTGATCCTGCTCTTTCCACCCGGACCCTGTGAACAAAACATGGAGACAGCTTCCAGTTAATCTCATCCTCTTACTGCAGCTCTAACTCACAGCACGTGGACAGAGCTTCCAGTTAACCTCATCCTCTTACTGCAGCTGTAACTCACAGCACATGGAGATAGAGCTTCCAGTTAACCATTAAAATATTAACTGGACACAGGAGGACAGACGTAGGACAGAAAGACATTGGATTAGTAAACTCAACACCATATTCCCAGGCGGATTAAACAAACGCTGGTAAAACATCAACACAAGAGGGACCAAATTCTTCCTACTTAAAGGTGGCAGTACACTGAATGGCCAGTGCAAACTTTTCTTTCCCAAGGGGCCCTCATAGGGGTAACTTGGGAAATAAAGATTCTTTCCTTAACCTCATCCTCTTACTGTAGCTCTAACTCACAGCACATGGAGGCAGAGCTTCCAGTTAACCTCATCCTCTTTCTGCAGCTCTAACACACAGCACATGGAGACAGAGCTTCCAGTTAACCTCATCCTCTTACTGTAGCTCTAACTCATAGCACATGGAGACAGAGCTTCCAGTTAACCTCATCCTCTTACTGCAGCTCTAACTCACAGCACATGGAGACAGAGCTTCCAGTTAACCTCATCCTCTTTCTGCAGCTCTAACTCACAGCACATGGACAGAGCTTCCAGTTAACCTCATCCTCTTACTGCAGCTCTAACTCACAGCACATGGACAGAGCTTCCAGTTAACCTCATCTGAACTCACAGCACATGAAGATAGAGCTTCCAGTTAACCTCATCCTCTTACTGCAAACTCTAACTCACAGCACATGGAGACAGAGCTTCCAGTTAAACTCATCCTCTTACTGCAGCTCTAACTCACAGCACATGGAGACAGAGCTTCTAGTTAACCTCATCCTCTTACTGCAGCTCTAACTCACAGCACATGGAGACAGAACTTCCAGGTAACCTCATCCTCTTACTGCAGCTCTAACTCTCAGCACATGGAGACAGAGCTTCTAGTTAACCTCATTGTCTTACTGCAGCTCTAACTCACAGCACATGGGGACAGAGCTTCCAGTTAACCTCATCCTCTTACTGCAGCTCTAACTCACAGCACATGGAGACAGAGCTTCCAGTTAACCTCATCCTCTTACTGCAGCTCTAACACACAGCACATGGAGACAGAGCTTCCAGTTAACCTCATCCTCTTACTGTAGCTCTAACTCACAGCACATGGAGACAGAGCTTCCAGTTAACCTCATACTCTTACTGTAGCTCTAACACACAGCACATGGAGACAGAGCTTCCAGTTAACCTCATCCTCTTACTGTAGCTCTAACTCACAGCACATGGAGACAGAGCTTCCAGTTAAACTCATCCTCTTACTGCAGCTCTAACTCACAGCACATGGAGACAGAGCTTCCAGTTAAACTCATCCTCTGACTGCAGCTCTAACTCACAACACATCTGACTGTGACATAATTCACTCCACCTACACCTGAATGTGACAGCATACACCTACCTACATATGAATGGTGCCAGTGAGATTTAAGTAGAATTAAACAATAGTGTCAGTATGAACCTGTGCAATTACCTTGGATCACCTGAGACTTCTCCTCTGAAATTATCTGGATGATTCATTGAATGATCACTCTTCATAGACAGACAGGAGGGTACAGGTGATCCTGCTCTTTCCACCCGGACCCTGTAAACAAAACATGGAGACAGCTTCCAGTTAATCTCATCCTCTTACTGCAGCTCTAACTCACAGCACATGGACAGAGCTTCCAGTTAACCTCATCCTCTTACTGCAGCTCTAACACACAGCACACGGACAGAGCTTCCAGTTAACCTCATCTGAACTCACAGCACATGGAGACAGAGCTTCCAGTTAACCTCATCCTCTTACTGCAGCTCTAACTCACAGCACATGGAGACAGAGCTTCCAGTTAACCTCATCCTCTTACTGCAGCTCTAACTCACAGCACATGGAGACAGAGCTTCCAGTTAACCTCATCCTCTTACTGCAGGTCTAACTCACAGCACATGGAGATAGAGCTTCCAGTTTACCTCATCCTCTTACTGCAGCTCTAACACACAGCACATGGAGACAGAGCTTCCAGTTAACCATTCAAATATTAACTGGACACAGGAGGACAGACGTAGGACAGAAAGACATTGGATTAGAAAACTCAACACCATATTCCCAGGCGGATTAAACAAACGCTGGTAAAACATCAAAACAAGAGGGACCAAATTCTTCCTACTTAAAGGTGGCAGTACACTGAATGGCCAGTGCAAACTTTTCTTTCCCAAGGGGCCCTCATAGGGGTAACTTGGGAAATAAAGATTCTTTCCTTAACCTCATCCTCTTACTGTAGCTCTAACTCACAGCACATGGAGGCAGAGCTTCCAGTTAACCTCATCCTCTTTCTGCAGCTCTAACACACAGCACATGGAGACAGAGCTTCCAGTTAACCTCATCCTCTTACTGTAGCTCTAACTCATAGCACATGGAGACAGAGCTTCCAGTTAACCTCATCCTCTTACTGCAGCTCTAACTCACAGCACATGGAGACAGAGCTTCCAGTTAACCTCATCCTCTTTCTGCAGCTCTAACTCACAGCACATGGACAGAGCTTCCAGTTAACCTCATCCTCTTACTGCAGCTCTAACTCACAGCACATGGACAGAGCTTCCAGTTAACCTCATCTGAACTCACAGCACATGGAGATAGAGCTTCCAGTTAACCTCATCCTCTTACTGCAAACTCTAACTCACAGCACATGGAGACAGAGCTTCCAGTTAAACTCATCCTCTTACTGCAGCTCTAACTCACAGCACATGGAGACAGAGCTTCTAGTTAACCTCATCCTCTTACTGCAGCTCTAACTCACAGCACATGGAGACAGAACTTCCAGGTAACCTCATCCTCTTACTGCAGCTCTAACTCTCAGCACATGGAGACAGAGCTTCTAGTTAACCTCATTGTCTTACTGCAGCTCTAACTCACAGCACATGGGGACAGAGCTTCCAGTTAACCTCATCCTCTTACTGCAGCTCTAACTCACAGCACATGGAGACAGAGCTTCCAGTTAACCTCATCCTCTAACTGCAGCTCTAACACACAGCACATGGAGACAGAGCTTCCAGTTAACCTCATCCTCTTACTGTAGCTCTAACTCACAGCACATGGAGACAGAGCTTCCAGTTAACCTCATACTCTTACTGTAGCTCTAACACACAGCACATGGAGACAGAGCTTCCAGTTAACCTCATCCTCTTACTGCAGCTCTAACTCACAGCACATGGACAGAGCTTCCAGTTAACCTCATCCTCTTACTGTAGCTCTAACTCACAGCACATGGAGACAGAGCTTCCAGTTAAACTCATCCTCTTACTGCAGCTCTAACTCACAGCACATGGAGACAGAGCTTCCAGTTAAACTCATCCTCTGACTGCAGCTCTAACTCACAACACATCTGACTGTGACATAATTCACTCCACCTACACCTGAATGTGACAGCATACACCTACCTACATATGAATGGTGCCAGTGAGATTTAAGTAGAATTAAACAATAGTGTCAGTATGAACCTGTGCAATTACCTTGGATCACCTGAGACTTCTCCTCTGAAATTATCTGGATGATTCATTGAATGATCACTCTTCATAGACAGACAGGAGGGTACAGGTGAGCCTGCTCTTTCCACCCGGACCCTGTAAACAAAACATGGAGACAGCTTCCAGTTAATCTCATCCTCTTACTGCAGCTCTAACTCACAGCACATGGACAGAGCTTCCAGTTAACCTCATCCTCTTACTGCAGCTCTAACACACAGCACACGGACAGAGCTTCCAGTTAACCTCATCTGAACTCACAGCACATGGAGACAGAGCTTCCAGTTAACCTCATCCTCTTACTGCAGCTCTAACTCACAGCACATGGAGACAGAGCTTCCAGTTAACCTCATCCTCTTACTGCAGCTCTAACTCACAGCACATGGAGACAGAGCTTCCAGTTAACCTCATCCTCTTACTGCAGGTCTAACTCACAGCACATGGAGATAGAGCTTCCAGTTTACCTCATCCTCTTACTGCAGCTCTAACACACAGCACATGGAGACAGAGCTTCCAGTTAACCATTCAAATATTAACTGGACACAGGAGGACAGACGTAGGACAGAAAGACATTGGATTAGAAAACTCAACACCATATTCCCAGGCGGATTAAACAAACGCTGGTAAAACATCAAAACAAGAGGGACCAAATTATTCCTACTTAAAGGCTGCAGTACACTGAATGGCCAGTGCAAACTTTTCTTTCCCAAGGGGCCCTCATAGGGGTAACTTGGGAAATAAAGATTCTTTCCTAAACCTCATCCTCTTACTGTAGCTCTAACTCACAGCACATGGACAGAGCTTCCAGTTAACCTCATCCTCTTACTGCAGCTCTAACTCACAGCACACGGACAGAGCTTCCAGTTAAACTCATCCTCTGACTGCAGCTCTAACTCACAACACATCTGACTGTGACATAATTCACTCCACCTACACCTGAATGTGACAGCATACACCTACCTACATATGAATGGTGCCAGTGAGATTTAAGTAGAATTAAACAATAGTGTCAGTATGAACCTGTGCAATTACCTTGGATCACCTGAGACTTCTCCTCTGAAATTATGTGGATGATTCATTGAATGATCACTCTTCATAGACAGACAGGAGGGTATAGGTGATCCTGCTCTTTCCACCCGGACCCTGTGAAAAAAACATGGAGACAGTGCTTCCAGTTAACCTCATCCTCTTACTGTAGCTCTAACTCACAGCACATGAAGACAGAGCTTCCAGTTAACCTCATCCTCTTACTGCAGCTCTAACTCACAGCACATGGAGACAGAGCTTCCAGTTAACCTCATCCTCTTTCTGCAGCTCTAACTCACAGCACACGGAGACAGCTTCCAGTAAATCTCATCCTCTTACTGCAGCTCTAACTCACAGCACATGGACAGAGCTTCCAGTTAACCTCATCCTCTTACTGCAGCTCTAACTCACAGCACATGGACAGAGCTTCCAGTTAACCTCATCTGAACTCACAGCACATGGAGATAGAGCTTCCAGTTAACCTCATCCTCTTTCTGCAACTCTAACTCACAGCACACGGAGACAGCTTCCAGTAAATCTCATCCTCTTACTGCAGCTCTAACTCACAGCACATGGACAGAGCTTCCAGTTAACCTCATCCTCTTACTGCAGCTCTAACTCACAGCACATGGACAGAGCTCCCAGTTAACCTCATCCTCTTACTGCAGCACTAACTCACAGCATGTGAAGACAGAGCTTCCAGTTAACCTCATCGTCTTACTGCAGCTCAAACTCACAGCACCTGGGGACAGAGCTTCCAGTTAACCTCATCCTCTTACTGCAGCTCTAACTCACAGCACATGCAGATAGAGCTTCCAGTTAATCTCATCCTCTTACTGTAGCTCTAACTCACAGCACATGGAGACAGAGCTTCCAGTTAACCTCATCCTCTTACTGCAGCTCCAACTCACAGCACATGGAGACAGAGCTTCCAGTTAACCTCATCCTCTTACTGCAGCTCTAACACACAGCACATGGAGACAGAGCTTCCAGTTAACCTCATCCTCTTACTGTAGCTCTAACTCACAGCACATGGAGACAGAGCTTCCAGTTAACCTCATACTCTTACTGTAGCTCTAACACACAGCACATGGAGACAGAGCTTCCAGTTAACCTCATCCTCTTACTGCAGCTCTAACTCACAGCACATGGACAGAGCTTCCAGTTAACCTCATCCTCTTACTGTAGCTCTAACTCACAGCACATGGAGACAGAGCTTCCAGTTAAACTCATCCTCTTACTGCAGCTCTAACTCACAGCACATGGAGACAGAGCTTCCAGTTAAACTCATCCTCTGACTGCAGCTCTAACTCACAACACATCTGACTGTGACATAATTCACTCCACCTACACCTGAATGTGACAGCATACACCTACCTACATATGAATGGTGCCAGTGAGATTTAAGTAGAATTAAACAATAGTGTCAGTATGAACCTGTGCAATTACCTTGGATCACCTGAGACTTCTCCTCTGAAATTATCTGGATGATTCATTGAATGATCACTCTTCATAGACAGACAGGAGGGTACAGGTGATCCTGCTCTTTCCACCCGGACCCTGTAAACAAAACATGGAGACAGCTTCCAGTTAATCTCATCCTCTTACTGCAGCTCTAACTCACAGCACATGGACAGAGCTTCCAGTTAACCTCATCCTCTTACTGCAGCTCTAACACACAGCACACGGACAGAGCTTCCAGTTAACCTCATCTGAACTCACAGCACATGGAGACAGAGCTTCCAGTTAACCTCATCCTCTTACTGCAGCTCTAACTCACAGCACATGGAGACAGAGCTTCCAGTTAACCTCATCCTCTTACTGCAGCTCTAACTCACAGCACATGGAGACAGAGCTTCCAGTTAACCTCATCCTCTTACTGCAGGTCTAACTCACAGCACATGGAGATAGAGCTTCCAGTTTACCTCATCCTCTTACTGCAGCTCTAACACACAGCACATGGAGACAGAGCTTCCAGTTAACCATTCAAATATTAACTGGACACAGGAGGACAGACGTAGGACAGAAAGACATTGGATTAGAAAACTCAACACCATATTCCCAGGCGGATTAAACAAACGCTGGTAAAACATCAAAACAAGAGGGACCAAATTATTCCTACTTAAAGGCTGCAGTACACTGAATGGCCAGTGCAAACTTTTCTTTCCCAAGGGGCCCTCATAGGGGTAACTTGGGAAATAAAGATTCTTTCCTAAACCTCATCCTCTTACTGTAGCTCTAACTCACAGCACATGGACAGAGCTTCCAGTTAACCTCATCCTCTTACTGCAGCTCTAACTCACAGCACACGGACAGAGCTTCCAGTTAAACTCATCCTCTGACTGCAGCTCTAACTCACAACACATCTGACTGTGACATAATTCACTCCACCTACACCTGAATGTGACAGCATACACCTACCTACATATGAATGGTGCCAGTGAGATTTAAGTAGAATTAAACAATAGTGTCAGTATGAACCTGTGCAATTACCTTGGATCACCTGAGACTTCTCCTCTGAAATTATGTGGATGATTCATTGAATGATCACTCTTCATAGACAGACAGGAGGGTATAGGTGATCCTGCTCTTTCCACCCGGACCCTGTGAAAAAAACATGGAGACAGTGCTTCCAGTTAACCTCATCCTCTTACTGTAGCTCTAACTCACAGCACATGAAGACAGAGCTTCCAGTTAACCTCATCCTCTTACTGCAGCTCTAACTCACAGCACATGGAGACAGAGCTTCCAGTTAACCTCATCCTCTTTCTGCAGCTCTAACTCACAGCACACGGAGACAGCTTCCAGTAAATCTCATCCTCTTACTGCAGCTCTAACTCACAGCACATGGACAGAGCTTCCAGTTAACCTCATCCTCTTACTGCAGCTCTAACTCACAGCACATGGACAGAGCTTCCAGTTAACCTCATCTGAACTCACAGCACATGGAGATAGAGCTTCCAGTTAACCTCATGCTCTTTCTGCAGCTCTAACTCACAGCACACGGAGACAGCTTCCAGTAAATCTCATCCTCTTACTGCAGCTCTAACTCACAGCACATGGACAGAGCTTCCAGTTAACCTCATCCTCTTACTGCAGCTCTAACTCACAGCACATGGACAGAGCTCCCAGTTAACCTCATCCTCTTACTGCAGCACTAACTCACAGCATGTGAAGACAGAGCTTCCAGTTAACCTCATCGTCTTACTGCAGCTCAAACTCACAGCACCTGGGGACAGAGCTTCCAGTTAACCTCATCCTCTTACTGCAGCTCTAACTCACAGCACATGCAGATAGAGCTTCCAGTTAATCTCATCCTCTTACTGTAGCTCTAACTCACAGCACATGGAGACAGAGCTTCCAGTTAACCTCATCCTCTTACTGCAGCTCCAACTCACAGCACATGGAGACAGAGCTTCCAGTTAACCTCATCCTCTTACTGTAGCTCTAACACACAGCAAATGGAGACAGAGCTTCCAGTTAACCTCATCCTCTTACTGCAGCACTAACTCACAGCACATGGAGACAGAGATTCCAGTTAACCTCATTCTCTTACTGCAGCACTAACTCACAGCACGTGGAGACAGAGCATCCAGTTAACCTCATCCTCTTACTGCAGCACTAACTCACAGCACGTGGAGACAGAGCTTCCAGTTAACCTCATCGTCTTACTGCAGCTCTAACTCACAGCACATGGAGACAGGGCTTCCAGTTAACCTCATCCTCTTACTGCAGCACTAACTCACAGCACATGGAGACAGAGATTCCAGTTAACCTCATTCTCTTACTGCAGCACTAACTCACAGCACGTGGAGACAGAGCATCCAGTTAACCTCATCCTCTTACTGCAGCACTAACTCACAGCACGTGGAGACAGAGCTTCCAGTTAAACTCGTCCTCTTACTGCAGCACTAACTCACAGCACATGGAAACAGAGCTCCCAGTTAACCTCATCCTCTTACTGCAGCACTAACTCACAGCATGTGAAGACAGAGCTTCCAGTTAACCTCATCGTCTTACTGCAGCTCAAACTCACAGCACCTGGGGACAGAGCTTCCAGTTAACCTCATCCTCTTACTGCAGCTCTAACTCACAGCACATGGAGACAGAGCTTCCAGTTAACCTCATCCTCTTACTGCACTCTAACTCACAGCACATGGAGACAGAGCTTCCAGTTAACCTCATCCTCTTACTGTAGCTCTAACTCACAGCACATGGAGACAGAGCTTCCAGTTAACCTCATCCTTTTACTGCAGCTCTAACTCACAGCACATGGAGACAGAGCTTCCAGTTAACCTCATCCTCTTACTGTAGCTCTAACTCACGGCACATGGAGACAGAGCTTCCAGTTAACCTCATCCTCTTACTGCAGCTCCAACTCACAGCACATGGAGACAGAGCTTCCAGTTAACCTCATCCACTTACTGCAGCTCTAACACACAGCAAATGGAGACAGAGCTTCCAGTTAACCTCATCCTCTTACTGCAGCACTAACTCACAGCACATGGAGACAGAGCTTCCAGTTAACCTCATCCTCTTACTGCAGCACTAACTCACAGCACGTGGAGACAGAGCATCCAGTTAACCTCATCTTCTTACTGCAGCTCTAACTCACAGCACATGGGGACAGAGCTTCCAGTTATCCTCATCCTCTTACTGCAGCACTAACTCACAGCACGTGGAGACAGAGCTTCCAGTTAACCTCATCGTCTTACTGCAGCTCTAACTCACAGCACATGGGGACAGAGCTTCCAGTTACCCTCATCCTCTTACTGCAGCACTAACTCACAGCATATGGACAGAGCTTCCAGTTAACCTCATCCTCTTTCTGCAGCTCTAACTCACAGCACATGGAGACAGAGCTTCCAGTTAATCTCATCCTCTTACTGCAGCTCTAACTCACAGCACATGGAGACAGAGCTTCCAGATAACCTCATTGTCTTACTGCAGCTCTAACTCACAGCACATGGACAGAGCTTCCAGTTAACCTCATCCTCTTACTGCAGCTCTAACACACAGCACACGGACAGAGCTTCCAGTTAACCTCATCTGAACTCACAGCACATGGAGACAGAGCTTCCAGTTAACCTCATCCTCTTACTGCAGCTCTAACTCACAGCACATGGAGACAGAGCTTCCAGTTAACCTCATCCTCTTACTGCAGCTCTAACTCACAGCACATGGAGACAGAGCTTCCAGTTAACCTCATCCTCTTACTGCAGGTCTAACTCACAGCACATGGAGATAGAGCTTCCAGTTTACCTCATCCTCTTACTGCAGCTCTAACACACAGCACATGGAGACAGAGCTTCCAGTTAACCATTCAAATATTAACTGGACACAGGAGGACAGACGTAGGACAGAAAGACATTGGATTAGAAAACTCAACACCATATTCCCAGGCGGATTAAACAAACGCTGGTAAAACATCAAAACAAGAGGGACCAAATTATTCCTACTTAAAGGCTGCAGTACACTGAATGGCCAGTGCAAACTTTTCTTTCCCAAGGGGCCCTCATAGGGGTAACTTGGGAAATAAAGATTCTTTCCTAAACCTCATCCTCTTACTGTAGCTCTAACTCACAGCACATGGACAGAGCTTCCAGTTAACCTCATCCTCTTACTGCAGCTCTAACTCACAGCACACGGACAGAGCTTCCAGTTAAACTCATCCTCTGACTGCAGCTCTAACTCACAACACATCTGACTGTGACATAATTCACTCCACCTACACCTGAATGTGACAGCATACACCTACCTACATATGAATGGTGCCAGTGAGATTTAAGTAGAATTAAACAATAGTGTCAGTATGAACCTGTGCAATTACCTTGGATCACCTGAGACTTCTCCTCTGAAATTATGTGGATGATTCATTGAATGATCACTCTTCATAGACAGACAGGAGGGTATAGGTGATCCTGCTCTTTCCACCCGGACCCTGTGAAAAAAACATGGAGACAGTGCTTCCAGTTAACCTCATCCTCTTACTGTAGCTCTAACTCACAGCACATGAAGACAGAGCTTCCAGTTAACCTCATCCTCTTACTGCAGCTCTAACTCACAGCACATGGAGACAGAGCTTCCAGTTAACCTCATCCTCTTTCTGCAGCTCTAACTCACAGCACACGGAGACAGCTTCCAGTAAATCTCATCCTCTTACTGCAGCTCTAACTCACAGCACATGGACAGAGCTTCCAGTTAACCTCATCCTCTTACTGCAGCTCTAACTCACAGCACATGGACAGAGCTTCCAGTTAACCTCATCTGAACTCACAGCACATGGAGATAGAGCTTCCAGTTAACCTCATCCTCTTTCTGCAGCTCTAACTCACAGCACACGGAGACAGCTTCCAGTAAATCTCATCCTCTTACTGCAGCACTAACTCACAGCACGTGGAGACAGAGCTTCCAGTTAACCTCATCCTCTTACTGCAGCTCTAACTCACAGCACATGGACAGAGCTCCCAGTTAACCTCATCCTCTTACTGCAGCACTAACTCACAGCATGTGAAGACAGAGCTTCCAGTTAACCTCATCGTCTTACTGCAGCTCAAACTCACAGCACCTGGGGACAGAGCTTCCAGTTAACCTCATCCTCTTACTGCAGCTCTAACTCACAGCACATGCAGATAGAGCTTCCAGTTAATCTCATCCTCTTACTGTAGCTCTAACTCACAGCACATGGAGACAGAGCTTCCAGTTAACCTCATCCTCTTACTGCAGCTCCAACTCACAGCACATGGAGACAGAGCTTCCAGTTAACCTCATCCTCTTTCTGCAGCTCTAACACACAGCAAATGGAGACAGAGCTTCCAGTTAACCTCATCCTCTTACTGCAGCACTAACTCACAGCACATGGAGACAGAGATTCCAGTTAACCTCATCCTCTTACTGCAGCACTAACTCACAGCACGTGGAGACAGAGCATCCAGTTAACCTCATCGTCTTACTGCAGCTCTAACTCACAGCACATGGGGACAGAGCTTCCAGTTATCCTCATCCTCTTACTGCAGCACTAACTCACAGCACGTGGAGACAGAGCTTCCAGTTAACCTCATCGTCTTACTGCAGCTCTAACTCACAGCACATGGGGACAGCTTCCAGGTAATCTCATCCTCTTACTGCAGCTCTAACTCACAGCACATGGAGACAGGGCTTCCAGTTAAACTCGTCCTCTTACTGCAGCACTAACTCACAGCACATGGAAACAGAGCTCCCAGTTAACCTCATCCTCTTACTGCAGCACTAACTCACAGCATGTGAAGACAGAGCTTCCAGTTAACCTCATCGTCTTACTGCAGCTCAAACTCACAGCACCTGGGGACAGAGCTTCCAGTTAACCTCATCCTCTTACTGCAGCTCTAACTCACAGCACATGGAGACAGAGCTTCCAGTTAACCTCATCCTCTTACTGCACTCTAACTCACAGCACATGGAGACAGAGCTTCCAGTTAACCTCATCCTCTTACTGTAGCTCTAACTCACAGCACATGGAGACAGAGCTTCCAGTTAACCTCATCCTCTTACTGCAGCTCTAACTCACAGCACATGGAGACAGAGCTTCCAGTTAACCTCATCCTCTTACTGTAGCTCTAACTCACGGCACATGGAGACAGAGCTTCCAGTTAACCTCATCCTCTTACTGCAGCTCCAACTCACAGCACATGGAGACAGAGCTTCCAGTTAACCTCATCCTCTTACTGCAGCTCTAACACACAGCAAATGGAGACAGAGCTTCCAGTTAACCTCATCCTCTTACTGCAGCACTAACTCACAGCACATGGAGACAGAGCTTCCAGTTAACCTCATTCTCTTACTGCAGCACTAACTCACAGCACGTGGAGACAGAGCATCCAGTTAACCTCATCGTCTTACTGCAGCTCTAACTCACAGCACATGGGGACAGAGCTTCCAGTTATCCTCATCCTCTTACTGCAGCACTAACTCACAGCACGTGGAGACAGAGCTTCCAGTTAACCTCATCGTCTTACTGCAGCTCTAACTCACAGCACATGGGGACAGAGCTTCCAGTTACCCTCATCCTCTTACTGCAGCACTAACTCACAGCATATGGACAGAGCTTCCAGTTAACCTCATCCTCTTTCTGCAGCTCTAACTCACAGCACATGGAGACAGAGCTTCCAGTTAATCTCATCCTCTTACTGCAGCTCTAACTCACAGCACATGGAGACAGAGCTTCCAGATAACCTCATTGTCTTACTGCAGCTCTAACTCACAGCACATGGAGACAGAGCTTCCAGTTAAACTCATCCTCTGACTGCAGCTCTAACTCACAACACATCTGACTGTGACATAATTCACTCCACCTACACCTGAATGTGACAGCATACACCTACCTACATATGAATGGTGCCAGTGAGATTTAAGTAGAATTAAACAATAGTGTCAGTATGAACCTGTGCAATTACCTTGGATCACCTGAGACTTCTCCTCTGAAATTATGTGGATGATTCATTGAATGATCACTCTTCATAGACAGACAGGAGGGTACAGGTGATCCTGCTCTTTCCACCCGGACCCTGTGAACAAAACATGGAGACAGCTTCCAGTTAATCTCATCCTCTTACTGCAGCTCTAACTCACAGCACGTGGACAGAGCTTCCAGTTAACCTCATCCTCTTACTGCAGCTCTAACTCTCAGCACATGGAGATAGAGCTTCCAGTTAACCATTAAAATATTAACTGGACACAGGAGGACAGACGTAGGACAGAAAGACATTGGATTAGTAAACTCAACACCATATTCCCAGGCGGATTAAACAAACGCTGGTAAAACATCAACACAAGAGGGACCAAATTCTTCCTACTTAAAGGCGGCAGTACACTGAATGGCCAGTGCAAACTTTTCTTTCCCAAGGGGCCCTCATAGGGGTAACTTGGGAAATAAAGATTCTTTCCTTAACCTCATCCTCTTACTGTAGCTCTAACTCACAGCACATGGAGACAGAGCTTCCAGTTAACCTCATCCTCTTTCTGCAGCTCTAACACACAGCACATGGAGACAGAGCTTCCAGTTAACCTCATCCTCTTACTGTAGCTCTAACTCATAGCACATGGAGACAGAGCTTCCAGTTAACCTCATCCTCTTACTGCAGCTCTAACTCACAGCACATGGAGACAGAGCTTCCAGTTAACCTCATCCTCTTTCTGCAGCTCTAACTCACAGCACATGGACAGAGCTTCCAGTTAACCTCATCCTCTTACTGCAGCTCTAACTCACAGCACATGGACAGAGCTTCCAGTTAACCTCATCTGAACTCACAGCACATGGGGACAGAGCTTCCAGTTAACCTCATCCTCTTACTGCAGCACTAACTCACAGCACGTGGAGACAGAGCTTCCAGTTAACCTCATCGTCTTACTGCAGCTCTAACTCACAGCACATGGGGACATAGCTTCCAGTTAACCTCATTATCTTACTGCAGCACTAACTCACAGCACATGGAGACAGAGCTTCCAGTTAACCTCATCCTCTTACTGCAGCATTAACTCACAGCACGTGGAGACAGAGCATCCAGTTAACCTCATCGTCTTACTGCAGCTCTAACTCACAGCACATGGGGACAGAGCTTCCAGTTAACCTCATCCTCTTACTGCAGCACTAACTCACAGCACGTGGAGACAGAGCTTCCAGTTAACCTCATCGTCTTACTGCAGCTCTAACTCACAGCACATGGGGACAGAGCTTCCAGTTAACCTCATCCTCTTTCTGCAGCTCTAACTCACAGCACATGGAGACAGAGCTTCCAGTTAAACTCATCCTCTTACTGCAGCTCTAACTCACAGCACATGGAGACAGAGCCTCCAGTTAACCTCATCCTCTTACTGCAGCTCTAACTCACAGCACATAGAGACAGAGCTTCCAGTTAACCTCATCCTCTTACTGCAGCTCTAACTCACAGCACGTGGAGACAGAGCTTCCAGTTAACCTCATCGTCTTACTGCAGCTCTAACTCACAGCACATGGGGACAGAGCTTCCAGTAAACCTCATCCTCTTACTGTAGCTCTAACTCACAGCACAAGGAGACAGAGCTTCCAGTTAACCTCATCCTCTTACTGCAGCTCTAACTCACAGCACATGGAGACAGAGCTTCCAGTTAATCCCATCCTCTTACTGCAACTCTAACACACAGCACATGGAGACAGAGCTTCCAGTTACCTCATCCTCTTACTGCAGCTCTAACTCACAGCACATGGAGACAGAGCTTCCAGTTAACCTCATCCTCTTACTGCAGCTCTAACTCACAGCAGATGGAGATAGAGCTTCCAGTTAACCTCATCCTCTTACTGCAGCTCTAACTCACAGCACATGGAGACAGAGCTTCCAGTTAACCTCATCCTCTTACTGCAGCTCTAACACACAGCACATGGAGACAGAGCTTCCAGTTAACCTCATCCTCTTACTGCAGCACTAACTCACAGCACGTGGAGACAGAGCATCCAGTTAAACTCATCGTCTTACTGCAGCTCTAACTCACAGCACATGGGGACAGACCTTCCAGTTACCCTCATCCTCTTACTGCAGCACTAACTCACAGCACGTGGAGACAGAGCTTCCAGTTAACCTCATCCTCTTACTGCAGCTCTAACTCACAGCACATGGGGACAGAGCTTCCAGTTAACCTCATCCTCTTACTGCAGCTCTAACTCACAGCACATGGAGACAGAGCTTCCAGTTAACCTCATCCTCTTACTGCAGCTCTAACTCACAGCACATGGAGACAGAGCTTCCAGTTAAACTCATCCTCTTACTGCAGCTCTAACTCACAGCACATGGAGACAGAGCTTCCAGTTAACCTCATCCTCTTACTGCAGTTCTAACTCACAGCACATGGAGACAGACGTCACCCATTGCCTTTCCACGGCCTCGTAAAAACTGAATTGAAGCTCGGAAGACTTTTTCGCCGCTCGTTTGTACAAACTGCGCCTGCTCCGTGGAGCCGAAGAGGACTCAACCTGTCCCTCTGATTGGTCCTGAACAAATGTGAATACCCTGTCCAAACGACACAATATTTTAAAAAATCAGAACATGCAGAGGCATTAGATGAAGGAAAGGCACCTATTGCAATAAAATAGTTTTGTGGGAAAAAAGTATTGACTGAGTATTTTGACCACATTGCTGCCATTGACTTACATGGTGAAAGACCTATACTGGAGCCAATCGCAGTGGCGCTAGTCAGCAACGGCACAATTGCCGCTACCAGCCCAACCAGGAAGTGAGCTTCAAAACGAAAGCCCAGTCTTGGCCCCATGGCTTAGACCAAGCACCAAGATGGCCAAGACAGAGCCCTAAGTGTCTTATCCATATATTTTTACCTCTTTCTCTCAGGGCTGCAGGTTCCATCTTTGGTCTCTGGCTTCCCTGAGAGACTCATTTTAGAAACAGCGCCCTCTATCTCAGGAGACTGGAACACGTCAGAGCAGATCAGACCTCAAGTGGCTTCTGCCCCAAATTAGCAATCCTGTAAACACACAAAATGAGAACATACTGAACACACAGATACACACTCATGCTCACAGACACACACATACACATACATACAGACACACGTACACAGATACACTCATACACACGTACAGAGACACACTCATAACACAGAGACATACTCATACACACAGACACACACATACAGAGACACACTCATACACACAGACACACACATACACAGAGACATACTCATACACACAGACACACTCATACACACAGATACACACTCATACACACAGAGACACGTACACACACACACACAGACACACGTACACAGATACACACTCATACACACAGAGACACGTACACACACACACACACAGACACACGTACACAGATACACACTCATACACACAGACACACGTACACAGAGACATACTCATACACACAGACACACGTACACAGATACACACTCATAACACAGAGACATACTCATACACACAGACACACACATACACAGAGACACACTCATACACACAGATACACACTCATACACACAGACACACACATACACAGAGACATACTCATACACACAGACACACTCATACACACAGATACACACTCATACACACAGAGACACGTACACACACACACACAGACACACGTACACAGATACACACTCATACACACAGAGACACGTACACACACACACACAGACACACGTACACAGATACACACTCATACACACAGACACACGTACACAGAGACATACTCATACACACAGACACACGTACACAGATACACACTCATAACACAGAGACATACTCATACACACAGACACACACATACACAGAGACACACTCATACACACAGATACACACTCATACACACAGACACACACATACACAGACACACTCATACACACAGACACACACATACACAGAGACACACACATACACACAGATACACACTCATACACACAGACAGACACATACACACAGACACATTCATATACACAGACACACACATACACAGAGACACACTCATACACACAGACACACACATACACACAGACACACACATAAACACAGAGACACACACATACACACAGATACACACATACACAGAGACATACTCATACACACAGACACATTCATATACACAGAAAGATACTCATATACACAGAGACACACTCATACACAAAGAGACACACACAGACAGACACACACACACACACACACAGGGTATAGGTAACAGTACACCGTGATGCTATGGACACTTGCAGGCTAATTAAGGGTATAGGTAACAGTACACAGTAATGCTATGGACACTTACAGGCTCATTAAGGGTATAGGTAACAGTACACAGCAATGCTATGGACACTTGCAGGCTCATTAAGGGTATAGGTAACAGTACACAGTAATGCTATGGACACCTGCAGGCTAATTAAGGGTATAGGTAACAGTACACAGTAATGCTATGGACACCTGCAGGCTCATTAAGGGTATAGGTAACAGTACACAGAAATGCTATGGACACTTGCAGGCTCATTAAGGGTATAGGTAACAGTACACAATAATGCTATGGACACTTACAGGCTCATTAAGGGTATAGGTAACAGTACACAGAAATGCTATGGACACGTGCAGGCTCATTAAGGGTATAGGTAACAGTACACAGTAATTCTATGGACACTTGCAGGCTCATTAAGGGTATAGGTAACAGTACACAGCAATGCTATGGACACTTGCAGGCTCATTAAGGGTATAGGTAACAGTACACAGTAATGCTATGGACACTTGCAGGCTCATTAAGGGTATAGGTAACAGTACACAGTAATGCTATGGACACTTGCAGGCTCATTAAGGGTATAGGTAACAGTACACAGTAATGCTATGGACACTTGCATGCTCATTAAGGGTATAGGTAACAGTACACAGCAATGCTATGGACACTTGCATGCTCATTAAGGGTATAGGTAACAGTACACAGCAATGCTATGGACACTTGCAGGCTCATTAAGGGTATAGGTAACAGTACACAGTAATGCTATGGACACTTGCAGGCTCATTAAGGGTATAGGTAACAGTACACAGTAATGCTATGGACACTTGCAGGCTCATTAAGGGTATAGGTAACAGTACACAGTAATGCTATGGACACTTGCAGGCTCATTAAGGGTATAGGTAACAGTACACAGTAATGCTATGGACACCTGCAGGCTCATTAAGGGTATAGGTAACAGTACACAGAAATGCTATGGACACTTGCAGTCTCAGTAAGGGTATAGGTAACAGTACACAGTAATGCTATGGACACTTGCAGGCTCATTAAGGGTATAGGTAACAGTACACAGTAATGCTATGGACACTTGCAGGCTCATTAAGGGTATAGGTAACAGTACACAGTAATGCTATGGACACTTGCAGGCTCATTAAGGGTATAGGTAACAGCGCTGCCTCCAGATATGGCGGCTACCTATAATTGCTGACATGGAGCAATATCTTGCCAACTGCTTTGCCCACAATTTTTGCATTCCAGCTAATTGCAGACCCCTCACCACTAGTCTATTAATATTACCAAGGCTGCCAAATATAAAAAACTAGTAACCTACATTTATAGCCGAGTTGTTCCAGAGCTGACACCAGAGGCTGATACTTCATTACCTTTGTGAGGAAGGCTTCTTCTAGACTGGAGTCAAAAGTACAGCCGACCTCCTAAACAGACAATCTCCTCATCATTTGCAATATTATTAAATATATAATGTGATACAGAATGATCAGCAGAGGGAAGACATGCTTGAGCGTGTCCATCTTGCCGTTGGATTTCCTCTGGAAGCCCAGAAAGCCTGGATCAGACTCGCTGGCCAGAGAACCTTGCAACGCCTCATATCAGAAAGAACGAGGCTCTAGAAAGCTCTCTGACTGTTTAATCATCACTGTTCAGCATGTTAAAAAGATGGGAGAGCCGTGTAGCAGTGTAGATCCATTCCACATTCAGCACTCCCAACCCTCCCTCCTGTTTGGTGTGAAAAATAATGTCTCTGGCGGTGTGGGTATTTAAGCCAAATTATTTCCTGACTAACCATACAGTTTTATTATTCAGCTCAAATAGCACGTCGTGTGGAATATGGACACTTGAGAAAAGATGTTGAATTCTAGACAGAGCCACTTGTCTAATTGCCTCTAACTTCATAGTCAGCGGTAGTGTGGAAATATCAATCATATGCAGCCTGGCTGTAAACTCAGAGATGATGTCATTAACCTGCTCCCTCCATTCACCAGCTATATTAAACTTATGTCCAAGGTAAGTATATGTCTCATGAAGAGAATATACACTAATCTGGTTTGATGCTGTAGTGAACACAGGGCTTTTATCCCAACCGTTGCCCCCATTCCTCCTCTCATACTAAACAGCACACTTAGAGCTCTTCACCTCCAAACCTGACCACTCAAGAAAAGAGTCAGTTGGAGAGAGCAAGCGCTTTATTACTCTCTCATCAGGAGAGGCTAACTGGACATCATCTGCAGACCCCTGTATGGGGGGAAATCACATTGGGAGGGGCACATAGACACTGCCACTATAACCACTGATTGATGCCAATCACAAAATTGACTGCACTCAATGGACAGCCTGTTTTAATGCCAACCTGGAGAGGTATAGGGTCTGTGAGCTGTTTTCCACAGATAACTTGAATAAAAGAGCCATTATACACATCTTTAACAATGTCAATAAACACTTGAGGTAAATGTATTTCCTCTAGTGAGCTGATCATAACATTGTGAGCCAAAGTACCAAAAGCATCTCAGAAATCCAGAAAGACTGAATACAGCCTGCAGGATTCATGCTTGAAATCATCGATCCCTGTTTTAAGACAAAACACGTGCTCATTCATTCCCTGCCTGTTAATATAGGACTTCTGCTTTGGGGAGAAGATATTAGCCTCGACCAGCCATAGAAGGACCCGGGCTAGAATACACTTCATGAACACTTTATAGATGGTAGGGAGGAGAGATATACAGTATCTCTCCATGTTGATCAATCATTAGGCATATTGTCTTTTTTTGGCATTCTTTGCACTAAGGCATACACACAGATACACAGTCATACACACACACACACACACATCTTAGTGCTGACAAGAAGTAATCTGGAATTAAGAATTGACCGTAAACAAGTACTATACTCGCCTCAAAAATCTATGGCACCCTTGGTAAAGGTGAACAACTGTTTTATATAAATAATGCCAGTGCTAAACTATATATTCATTGTGTACCATTTATGTACAGTGAGCACCATAATTCATTGGACAGTGACACATTGTTTGTTATTTTGGTTCTGTACTCTAGCACTTTGAGTTTGAAAGGATACAATGACAATGAGGTTGAAGTGCTGACTGTCAGCTTTAATTTGAGGGTATTTTCATCCATATCGGATGAACCGTTTAGAAATTATAGAACCTATAACCCACAACAGGCTACTTACTCCGTTCTTTTATTCCATTTTATTCCTTCTTTTACCCCCTCTTCATTCTCCTCAGTCTGTGAAATGGCGTTTGAGTTTGAAATACTTTCAGTTTCACAATGACAGGCAACAGGAAGTTGACACCACCCCACAGCCCCACAGCTATCCTGCGTTTCTCTTTTTGAGTGATTATTCATACCAGCATGTAAGCAGACACACATTAGAGTTCCGGCTCTGAGCATCGGCTCATGTTGGTTGATCTGATCGTACTGGACAAACGGACATGTGCTGAGTTGTAAAATCGCATGTATGCACTAATGTTTTTATCTTTCCTTCTTGGACTCTCTAAATGTGCTTTTTACAGCTAGACTTGGGGGTTTGAGTCTGGTCAAGCAACATTTAAACTTAGATGAGATGGCAAAACGAGGAAACAGTCGAGTTACTTTAACAAATGTAGGAAAACATGTTCCACCTCAGGGCCGGTTCGGGGGGGGGGGGGGTATGAAGTGAAATCCAACAATATGAAGTCAATAGGCTTAGAGCTACAGACGATTCGGCCAATCATAAAAATGCCACATCGAAATAATATATTTCTCTAATATCTGATTGGTTGGTTTGGCCATATAAAATACGGAGACGTCACGCAACGAGAGAGGTCAGTTTCTTTGATCAATCTATGCTGTCTCTTCTTGATAACTAACTTACACATTGCTTAGGATATAATATTCGCTAACCTAGCTTACTGAGTGGCGAAAGTCTCCGTCTGGGAGATTCGATTTTAAATAGATTGATTACATGTTGCATCTAGCCTAGTTGTTATAGCTGCGATTCTGCGGCATCTGCAGCATTGCATTAGCTGGCTGCACGTGTGTGTGTGTGTGTGTGTGTGTGTGTGTGTGTGTGTGTGTGTGTGTGTGTGTGTGTGTGTGTGTGTGTGTGTGTGTGTGTGTGTGTGTGTGTGTGTGTGTGTGTGTGTGTGTGTGTGTGTGTGTGTGTGTGTGTGTGTGTGTTAGCTAGCCTACTGCTGCGTCTTGGCTAGTCAGCCCTACTTTCCTCAAACTTTGGAATACTTCACATATATAAAAATACAGTCATCTCTCTCTCTCTCTCTCTCTCTCTCTCTACTCTCTCTAGGGCAATTGGTTCGATTACAGATTCAAATAATCTTAGCCAAATTCTAATTGGGAAGATCAATGCTGATCTTCCAGTAGAACTTATTTTCAGGCCTAAATAGTTATAATGTGTGCACTGTTCTATGTTGTCTGTCCCTATTCTGAAATTATGTGCGTTTCCCTGAGATCTGGATCTTTTTTGGAAAATCATTATCTTTGACTTTTTCATATTTGCCGTCAGGGCCCAGGTCTGACGGTATTTCTGAAGCAGGTCCAGGCCTTGCTGTAACCCCTGTGCTGTGGGGGACAGCAGAACCAAGTCATCTGCGTATAATAGGAGTTTGACTTCTTTATCCTGTAGCATGAGACCAGGGACTGAGGATTGCTCCAACAAAGTAGCCAATTCATTGATATAAATGTTGAATAGTGTTGGGCTCAGGTTGCAGCCCTGTCTCACGCCACGTCCCTGGATGAAGAGATCTGTTCTTTTGTTGCCAATTTTTATGCCGCACTTATTGCCTGTGTACATTGATTTAATAATCTGGCGAACTCGTTAGTCACTTAAAGCCACCGCATTCCGGTGGAAGAACAAATGTATATTCTTGCAGTAATGTTAGAAGATAACCAAGCAAAACATCTATTTCATCTGATAGTTAGCTGGGTGACTAGCTAGTTAACTAACAGGTGCTAAATAATTTTATGCGAAAAACTTTTATTTTATAACGTTTATGCGAACGTGTCCCCTCACCATCCTACAGCTAAAGCCAGATAACGTGCAAAAAGAGAGTAGAGAGAAGGTAGGAGAAAATGGAAAGCAATCACCGGGCCATTGGTATTTTTGCCTTGATTTAATTTTAAATAAATGAATGATTGATCATTTTAGTTGGTTAAATAGTTATATCTTGAGGAATTGTTTGCTAACTTACCTAACGTTAGCTAGACAGCTTATCTGATACGTTTGCTACGTGCTCGCTAGCTATCTGGAGAAGCTTGATAGAATTTAATTACATTTGTGCAATAGCAAATACGTGTGCGTTAGCTATTGTGTTTTTGCTGTAGTTGCTGCTAACTAGGACCCCTATTGTAAGTTATGTGCGAGATTAAATTTGTCATGTTTTATTCACTATTGCTAATATCCAGAGGTCTAAAGTCCAGGGGTCAGAAAGTAAAAGTCATGGGTTTCTTCCACCCTTTAACTCAATCAGCTGATTTCACCAATTAGTTCTAGCTCCTGGCTGAAGAATTGTGATAATTAGCAAATCCAGGTGATTGGAAGAAAATACTGGGAAAGACTTCTACTTTCTGAACCTGGATTTTAGACCTCTGCAAATATCCCTATACCTTTCCGATCAGTAATACTGGGAAAGACTTCTACTTTCTGAACCTGGATTTTAGACCTCTGCTAATATCCCTGAAAGACTGAATACAGCCTACAGGATTCATGCTTGAAATCATCGATCCCTGTTTTAAGACAAAACACGTGCTCATTCATTCCCTGCCTGTTAATATAGGACTTCTGCTTTGGGGAGAAGATATTAGCCTCGACCAGCCATGGAAGGACCCGGGCTAGAATACACTTCATGAACACTTTATAGATGGTAGGGAGGAGATATATACAGTATCTCTCCATGTTGATCAATCATTAGGCATATTGTCTTTTTTTGGCATTCTTTGCACTAAGGCGTACACACAGATACACAGTCATACACACACACACACACACACACACACACACACACACACACACACACACACACATCTTAGTGCTGACAAGAAGTAATCTGGAATTAAAAATTGACCGTAAACAAGTACTATACTCACCTCAAAAATCTATGGCACCCTTGGTAAAGGTGAACAACTGTTTTATATAAATAATGCCAGTGCTAAACTATATATTCATTGTGTACCATTTATGTACAGTGAGCACCATAATTCATTGGACAGTGACACATTGTTTGTTATTTTGGTTCTGTACACTAGCACTTTGAGTTTGAAAGGATATGACTGTCAGCTTTAATTTGAGGGTATTTTCATCCATATCGGATGAACCGTTTAGAAATAATAGAACCTTTTGTACATCGTCCCCCCCATTTTCGGGCATCAAAAAATATTGGACAGTTTAACATAATGTAGAATAAAGTAATCATTTTTTATATTTGGTCGCATATTGTTTGCCTGCCATGACTTCCTGATGTCTGTGACCCAACAATAACAAAAGACTCTTGATATCTTATTTTCTGGTACTCTTACAAGCGATACTATAACTTCTCTGCATTTGAATGGATCTCTATGGGAACTGGGGGATGGGACTAGATTTAGCTGTAAATTACACTGGAACAGTATGGAACACATGGTTGGCTAAATGGCTCTAAGTCATCAAGGGTCTGACGTATCAAACAAGCCTTAAAGCATCACTCTGCTGCCAGATATGCAGTAGGTATGGATGGATAACTGAAGGGTTTCTTATCCTGACTTATTTTTCCATGGAGTTCAAAAGGAAAATTTGTCAGGAGAAACAACCCTTAAAGTGATCCATCCATATCTACTGCATATCTGGCAGCAGAATGATGGTTGAGGCTCGTTTGATACCTCAGACCCTTGATGACTTACAGCCATTTCGCTAACCATGTATTCCAGCATAGTTTACAGCTAAATCTAGTCCCACCCCCCAATTCCCATAGAGATCCATTCAAATGCAGAGAAGTTATAGTATCGCTTGTAAGAGTACCAGAAAATAAGATATCAAGAGTATTTTGGTATTGTTGGGTCATAGACATCAGGAAGTCATGGTATGCAAAGGATATGCGACCAAATATTAAAAATACTATTACTTTATTCTATGTTATGTTAAACTGTCCAATATTTTTTGATTTCTGAAAATGGGGGGGACTATGTACAAAAGGTTCTATTATTTCTAAACGGTTCATCCGATATGGATGAAAATACCCTCAAATTAAAGCTGACAGTCAGCACTTCAACCTCATTGTCATTGTATCCTTTCAAACTCAAAGTGCTAGAGTACAGAACCAAAATAACAAATAATGTGTCACTGTCCAATGAATTATGGTTCTCACTGTATATTGATTGTGCAATATTTTATTAATGATTTAATGGAATTGATCAAAAATAATAATAGGTAATAATAATAATCAACTGAAATAAATAAAAATCAATAGCATCAACATACAGACTGGCAAATATATATTTTAAAAACTCAAATATTCAAAATAAATAACATGAACTCTCACATGAATTCAAACTAGTCATATAAAATAAATATTCAAATGTAAAATAAACCTTTTCGAGAACCTCCCTCGTGAGAATTAAAAATGCTGTGAGACAAGAAATCCACTGGTTTTAAAGAAAAATATTAATAAAAAAATGTATATTCAAAATAGTTTGTTGTATTGGAACAAAAGTGGCGGCGTCAGATGGAAGAGTATCTCAGAGAAAACAAAATTCTTTATAATTTTCAATCAGGGTTCAGAAGTTCTTTTTCGACTGATACGTGTCTTATCCACTTAACTGATCATATCCGTACTCAAACATCTCTAGGTAATTATACTGGAATGGTTATGCTTGATCTTCAAAAGGCATTTGATACAGTGGATCATGTTATACTGTGTAAAAAGTTACAGGCTATGGGTATCGGATCTGTGGAATGGTTTCAATCATACCTCAGTAACAGAACTCAAATAGTTAATGTCAACAAGGCTGAATCTAAACCCCTTCGAATAACCTGCGGTGTACCTCAAGGCAGCCTTCTGGGTCCTTTATTGTTTTTATGTTATGTAAATGACATGCCAATCAGCGTTCAGTGTAAGTTACTACTGTACGCTGATGATAGTGTTCTTTTGGTTTCGGACAAAGACCCTTATGTCATAGCGAGGTCTCTTAGTACAGAATTGGAATCTTGTAGGCAGTGGCTTATCGACAACAAACTTTCTTTACATTTGGGTAAAACCGAGTCCATTCTTTTTGGGTCCAAGGGCAAATTAAAGAAAGTTGATACATTTACAGTCAAGTGTAATGGAGATGATATTAAATCTGCTGCATCGGTTAAATATCTGGGAGTTACATTAGACCCGTGTTTGACAGGTGAACATATCGCAACTTCGATCATTAAGAAAACTGGGGATAGGCTTAAGTTTCTCTATAGACAGGCCAACTTTCTTAACGAAAAATCACGCAAAATTTTGTGTTCAGCCTTGATTCAATGTTACTTTGATTATTCATGCTCATCATGGTATTCTGCATTATCTACTAAACTAAAAAACAAACTTCAAATTATGCAAAATAAAATGGTTAGGTTTGTACTGGATAAAAATTCAAGGGCTCATATTGGTCAGAAAGAACTTGATAGACTGGGGTTACTAAATGTCCAGGATAGGGTAACTCAACTGAAACTCAATCATGTGTTCAAAATATATCATAATCTAACACATACTTATTTGACTGATAACTTCACCCATATTTCAGATAGACACAACTATAGTACAAGACAAAGCCTATTTAATTTTGTGGTTCCAACTCCCTCCAATAAAAACACATTTTCCGTTACAGCCATCAAAGACTGGAATGCGCTGCCATCTAATATCAAATGCATCTCCAGTCTCTCAGTGTTAAAAAAACTAGTAAAGTCTTATCTATCCGATTTAGCAAATTCATAAGGAAATAAAGTAATTTTAATTAATAATACGATTCTAAAGATAGAAAGGGGCGAATAGCATCAGCAACAGAATTATAATTTATAATTGTTTAAAGTACTTTAAGGTAATTTGACATCTCTAGTTTTCCAGTATTTATAAAATCTAGTAAGGTTACATTTTTAGAATTTAGTAAAGTCACCGGGAAGCATAGTAATTATAATTAATGATACTGACTGTAACCGGTTTTCGAATGAATAACACTTTTTAAATTAGTAAATTTTGTAATTGTAATTGTAATTTTTTACATTGTTTAGGTAACTCAAGGTAATTTGACTGCTATTGGTGTTATGTTTGTTTGTAAACTGTTGTTGTTTAAGGGACCCCAATGGAAATAAGCCTACACAATTGGCTTTTTGGGCTATCCCAGATTTAATCAACTGTATTCTGTATTTGGCTTTTTACTAATTTTTGATTTCTGGCATTTTGTATGTGTTTGTGATGGTTGATTTTATCTGAAGAATAAAAAAAATAAAAATAAAAAACATAGACCGTAAAATAAATAATATTGTGTACAAACAGCGTGTGGCCCAATGTTCAAAGACGACTGCAATGACCTAACTAAATGTTGTCAGTGTTTTTTCTCTTTAACTAACGAAACTTCTTCAGTGTGATAACCGATGGACCATAGAGCTCAGTGAGATGGACCCCAATCCCCCATATTAGCGAAGTGAGTTAGTAGCGCCCTCTGTGTGGCTATTATTCAAAATAGCTGTTATGTCCATGAATGCGGTTTTCTTTATTGACATTTCAAGATAATTTTTATCGGTGCTTTAAGTTTGTATAATGTAGCCGAGACTCGCATTGACATGGTGCTGCTTTTCAGTGGCTTTGAGATTACAGGCTTTTTACATGTAGGCTACAGCTAAATACTGCCACCTTGTGGTACAAAAATACAAACATTTAATTAAATTCTTGCAACTAAAGTAAACTCCTCAAAAAAAGTTCGGAAACGTTATTTCGGTCGATTATTCCTCCCCTTTAATAATACCAATTGGTATTGTATTTTATATCGTTGGAAAGCGTGATTAGTCACCTTTACAACTAGGTACAACTTGTAAGGATCATGCATTCGTGGAATGAGCAACACAGCTAACCGTGTGGGTAGTGGCCCAAAAAAATGTGCCAAAATCCCCTGCAATATTCTTCTGTTGGTATTCACTCTCGTTTTGAGCTTCAAGTGCTGGCAGGTGTATGCCAGTCACAGGTGTGTGACTGGCACCTGATTGGCACCTAATTGACAGCACTTGTGTGCATGGGTCCTGCAACTTTGTTGAGTTTGTGTGTGCTCCAAGCATAAACATGCCACGTTTGTCCCTTCAGGATAAGGCCCGTGCAATAGGGCAAGTGGAAGCTGGTGTTCCGGTACGCAGAGTGGCAGCATTATTTGGTGTCAGCCCTGGTACCATTTCCAAACTTAGGACCAAGTTCCGTGAGACTGGTGAAGTCAAAGACAGACCACGAAGTGGCCGTCCCAGGAAGACAACACCCCAAGAAGACTGGTTCCTCACCCTTGCTTCACTGAGGAACCGTAGGCTTTCTTCCAGAGATTTACAGGCAAGATTTGCACAACGGTACCACAGACAGATCTCTGATCAGACGGTGAGGAACAGACTGCACATGGCCGGTCTTCGTGCTTATAAGGCTGCCAGGAAGCCTGCAATGACTGCCCTTCACCGTCAGGCCCGTTTGCGCTGGTGTCGACAGCACCAACAGTGGAACCTAAGAATGTGGGGCAACGTCATGTTCAGTGATGAATCAAGGTTCTGTCTGCGGAAGCTGGATGGCAGGATCAAAGTATGGAGACGGCGTGGAGAACGCTATGCAGATTGCTGCACAGATCGCACCTTTCAATGGGGGCAGTGTCATGGTGTGGGGCGGTATCTCTCTCACAGGCAAAACAGAACTTGTCATCATTGAAGGCAATCTCAATGCAGTGAGATATCGGAATGAGATTCTGGAGCCAGTGGCGATCCCATATCTCCAGAACGGGAGGATTCTCACTCTCGTGTCATATTGCTGAAATATTACACCGGGTGGACATGAACTTTTCCTACAAAACCACGGCCTGATTGGCTGATTTAATATGGACATTGTTTCATAAACGCAGATATCAATTCAATTAAGAAAATACGTTCACTCAAATTTAATCCACGGATGTTAGTGCCGAACTGTCACTTTGATTAGGCTGTGTTTTCCCGCGGTACTTTTATTTATTTACCTTTATCCTTATTTATATATCTTTATCAAAATGTAGCCTAGCCTAGCCTACTCTTTTAATCAAACGACAGGGTAAGTGGTAAAAATTTACATAAAATAGGCCTATCAAGAAAATAAAATAGGCTACCGAAATAAACGTAAAACTTTAAAAAGTACATTTTTTATCTACTTTTTATTTTTGGTCCCAAATGGGAAGTTTGAAAATAACCTGGGCCTATTACACCTACATTACGCCATTTTGTCGGTTTTCTATGTTAATCAATTAAGCGTGTTATTGCGATTATTGCAGATTATCACTCCTCCCCACACCCCTTCACCTTTAGCTTCTCTTCTCTCCATCCCACTCCACAACAGGCTACTTACTCCGTTCTTTTATTCCATTTTATTCCTTCTTTTACCCCCTCTTCATTCTCCTCAGTCTGTGAAATGGCGTTTGAGTTTGAAATACTTTCAGTTTAACAATGACAGGCAACAGGAAGTTGACACCACCCCACAGCCCCACAGCTATCCTGCGTTTCTCTTTTTGAGTGGTTATTCATACCAGCATGTAAGCAGACACACATTAGAGTTCCGGCTCTGAGCATCGGCTCATGTTGGTTGATCTGATCGTACTGGACAAACGGACATGTGCTGAGTTGTATAATCGCATGTATGCACTAATGTTTTTATCTTTCCTTCTAGGACTCTCTAAATGTGCTTTTTACAGCTAGACTTGGGGGTTTGAGTCTGGTCAAGCAACATTTAAACTTAGATGAGATGAGATGGCAAAACGAGGAAACAGTCGAGTTACTTTAACAAATGTCGGAAAACATGTTCCACCACAGGGCCGGTTCGGGGGGGGATATGAAGTGAAATCCGACAATATGAAGTCAATAGGCTTAGAGCTACAGACGATTCGGCCAATCATAAAAATGCCACATCGAAATAATATATTTCTCTAATATCTGATTGGTTGGTTTGGCCATATAAAATACGGAGATGCAACGAGAGAGGTCCGTTTCTTTGATCAATCTCTGCTGTCTCTTCTTGATAACTAACTTACACATTGCTTAGGATATAATATTCGCTAGCCTAGCTTACTGAGAGGCGAGAGTCTCCGTCTGGGAGATTCGATTTTAAATAGTTTGATTACATGTTGGATCTAGCCTAGTTGTTATAGCTGCGATTCTGCGGCATCTGCAGCATTGCATTAGCTGTGTGTGTGTGTGTGTGTGTGTGTGTGTGTGTGTGTGTGTGTGTGTGTGTGTGTGTGTGTGTGTGTGTGTGTGTGTGTGTGTGTGTGTGTGTGTGTGTGTGTGTGTGTTATAGCCTACTGCTGCGTCTTGGCTACTTTCCTCAAACTTGGGAATACTTCACATATATAAAAATACAGTCATCTCTCTCTCTCTCTCTCTCTCTCTCTCTCTCAATTCAATTCAAAATGCTTTATTGGCATGACATGTTTTTAAATATATATTGCCAAAGCGCAGTAGTCAATTATAATATAACAACAATTATAACAACAGCAACAATAATAGTAATAACAATGACAATATATATAAAAATTAACATTTAACAGACGTAAAATATATCCTATTACTAGTAGTAATAGATATACTATTACTACGAATAATGATATTATTAGATAAATGTTATATAATTATATATGTTATATAATTAAATATAATTTAAGTATACAGCATGTTATTTAATTACTAATTATATATAATATATAATACAAATATGTTATATAATTTAAAACAAATACAGTATATATCAGGGATCTCAAACTCAAATCCTGGAGGGCCGCTGTGTCTGCTGGTTTTCGATGTGTTCCTGCACTTAAGTGTTTAATTTAAGTCATTGATTGGCTAAAGAGTCTGCACACCTTGTTTCCAAGGCCTAAATTGGCTGCTGATTGAAAGGAAATCACAAAAACCAACAGACACAGCGGCCCTCCAGGACTGGAGTTTGAGATCCCTGGTATATATTAATTGGTGGGGGGTTAGGTGTCACTGCTGTCCCTCTTCCTGTGGCAGGTAGCCACATATTGTGCTGCCAATTTTGCACAGCATCTTACCTCTCCCAGGAGGATTTGTAATAATTGGGTCTCAGGTAGGATTGGAAAGTTTTGGTGTATGGATTTAAATTTTGGAAAGAGATGTTCTCTAATTTCTTTGTATTTCTCACATTGGGTGAGGAAGTGCAGCTCTGTTTCAGTTTGTTGTTGACTGCAGTGGGAGCACAGCCTCTCTTCCCGGGGCAGCCAAGTCTGCCGGTGCCGGCCCGTTTCTATCGCTAGGCTGTGCTCACTGAGTCTGTACTTTGTCAATGTTTTCCTGAATTTGTCATTTTTCACTGTGGTCAGATAGTCTGCCACAGTGTATTCTCATTTTCGGGCCAAATAGCATTCTAATTTGTTCAGATTTTTTGTTTGAGTTTCCCAATAAGTTATATAATTTTGTTTTTGTTGCTTTATAATTTGGTTGATTCTGATTGGTATTGTTGGTATGTAGCTGTCCTGAGGCTGGGGGGTGTTAGTGGGGGTTAGTGAACTGAGCCTCAGGACCAGCTGAGTGAAGGGACTCTTCTCTGGGCTCAGCTCTTGGCATTGCAGGGCTTTGTAATGGTATGAGTCGCTGTTTTTTAGATGTTTCCAAAATTTTAATGCCCTTTTTTGAATTTTGATTAATAGTGGGTATTTGCCTAATTCTGCCCTGCATGCATTGTTTGTAGTTTTCCGTTGTACTTGTAAGATGTTCTTACAAAACTCTGCATGCAAGGTTTCAGTTGGGTGTTTGTCCCATTCAGCAAAATCTTGCTTTGTAAGCAGACCCCACACTTCGCTGCCATATAGGGCAATTGGTTCGATTACAGATTCAAATAATCTTAGCCAAATTCTAATTGGGAAGATCAATGCTGATCTTCCAGTAGAACTTATTTTCAGGCCTAAATAGTTATAATGTGTGCACTGTTCTATGTTGTCTGTCCCTATTCTGAAATTATGTGTGTTTCCCTGAGATCTGGATCTTTTTTGGAAAATCATTATCTTTGACTTTTTCATATTTGCCGTCAGGGCCCAGGTCTGACGGTATTTCTGAAGCAGGTCCAGGCCTTGCTGTATCCCCTGTGCTGTGGGGGACAGCAGAACCAAGTCATCTGCATATAATAGGAGTTTGACTTCTTTATCCTGTAGCATGAGACCAGGGACTGAGGATTGCTCCAACAAAGTAGCCAATTCATTGATATAAATGTTGAATAGTGTTGGGCTCAGGTTGCAGCCCTGTCTCACGCCACGTCCCTGGATGAAGAGATCTGTTCTTTTGTTGCCAATTTTTATGCCGCACTTATTGCCTGTGTACATTGATTTAATAATCTGGCGAACTCGTTAGTCACTTAAAGCCACCGCATTCCGGTGGAAGAACAAATGTATATTCTTGCAGTAATGTTAGAAGATAACCAAGCAAAACATCTATTTCATCTGATAGTTAGCTGGGTGACTAGCTAGTTAACTAACAGGCGCTAAATCATTTTATGCAAACAACTTTTATTTTATAACGTTTATGCGAACGTGTCCCCTCACCATCCTACAGCTAAAGCCAGATAACGTGCAAAGAGAGAGTAGAGAGAAGGTAGGAGAAAATGGAAAGCAATCACCGGGCCATTGGTATTTTTGCCTTGATTTCATTTTAAATAAATGAATGATTGATCATTTTAGTTGGTTAAATAGTTATATCTTGAGGAATTGTTTGCTAACTTACCTAACGTTAGCTAGATAGCTTATCTGATACGTTTGCTACGTGCTCGCTAGCAGGGCCGGCCCTAGGATTTTGGTGGCCCTAAACAAGATTTTGTTTGTGGCCCCAAAACACTCCCAGCGCAACCACCAAATCACACACACCGCTCATAACTGAATGAACACACACACACACACACACACTAGAGATTGACAAATGAATTAACAACAAATCTCTTACTTTATTTGAAAACAATGTATATTAAAATTTTGTGTGGCCCCCCCCTAGCGGTTGTGGCCCTAAACAACCGCATAGAGTGTTTATGCCAGCGGCCGGCCCTGCTCGCTAGCTATCTGGAGAAGCTTGATACAATTTAATTACATTTGTGCAATAGCAAATACGTGTGCGTTACCTATTGTGTTTTTGCTGTAGTTGCTGCTAACTAGGACTCCTATTGTAAGTTATGTGCAATATTCAATTTGTCATGTTTTATTCACTATTGCTAATATCCAGAGGTCTAAAGTCCAGGGGTCAGAAAGTAAAAGTCATGGGTTTCTTCCACCCTTTAACTCAATCAGCTGATTTCACCAATTAGTTCTAGCTCCTGGCTGAACAATTGTGATAATTAGCAAATCCAGATGATTGGAAGAAAATACTGGGAAGGACTTTTACTTTCTGAACCTGGATTTTAGACCTCTGCTAATATCCCTGAAAGACTGAATACAGCCTACAGGATTCATGCTTGAAATCATCGATCCCTGTTTTAAGACAAAACACGTGCTCATTCATTCCCTGCCTGTTGATACAGGACTTCTGCTTTGGGGAGAAGATATTAGCCTCGACCAGCCATGGAAGGACCCGGGCTAGAATACACTTCATGAACACTTTATAGATGGTAGGGAGGAGATATATACAGTATCTCTCCATGGTGATCAATCATTAGGCATGTTGTCTTTTTTTGGCATTCTTTGCACTAAGGCATACACACAGATACACAGTCATACACACACACACACACACATCTTAGTGCTGACAAGAAGTAATCTGGAATTAAAAATTGACCGTAAACAAGTACTATACTCGCCTCAAAAATATATGGCACCCTTGGTAAAGGTGAACAACTGTTTTATATAAATAATGCCAGGGCTAAACTATATATTCATTGTGTACCATTTATGTACAGTGAGCACCATAATTCATTGGACACTGACACATTGTTTGTTATTTTGGTTCTGTACTCTAGCACTTTGAGTTTGAAAGGATACAATGACAATGAGGTTGAAGTGCAGACTGTCAGCTTTAATTTGAGGGTATTTCCATCCATATCGGATGAACCGTTTAGAAATTATAGAACCTTTTGTACATCTTCCCCCCCATTTTCGGGCATCAAAAAATATTGGACAGTTTAACATAATGTAGAATAAAGTAATCATTTTTAATATTTGGTCGCATATCGTTTGCCTGCCATGACTTCCTGATGTCTGTGGCTCAACAATACCAAAAGACTCTTGATATCTTATTTTCTGGTACTCTTACAAGCGATACTATAACTTCTCTGCATTTGAATGGATCTCTATGGGAATTGGGGGATGGGACTAGATTTAGATGTAAATTACACTGGAACAGTATGGAACACATGGTTGGCTAAATGGCTCTATGTCATCAAGGGTCTGATGTATCAAACAAGCCTTAAAGCATCACTCTGCTGCCAGATATGCAGTAGGTATGGATGGATAACTTGAAGGGTTTCTTCTCCTGACTTATTTTTCCATGGAGTTCAAAAGGAAAATTTGTCAGGAGAAACAACCCTTAAAGTGATCCATCCATATCTACTGCATATCTGGCAGCAGAATGATGGTTGAGGCTTGTTTGATAGCTCAGACCCTTGATGACTTACAGCCATTTCGCTAACCATGTATTCCAGCATAGTTTACAGCTAAATCTAGTCCCACCCCCCAATTCCCATAGAGATCCATTCAAATGCAGAGAAGTTATAGTATCGCTTGTAAGAGTACCAGAAAATAAGATATCAAGAGTCTTTTGGTATTGTTGGGTCACAGACATCAGGAAGTCATGGTATGCAAAGGATATGCGACCAAATATTAAAAATACTATTACTTTATTCTACATTATGTTAAACTGTCCAATATTTTTTGATGTCTGAAAATGGGGGGGGGTGGGGGCTATGAACAAAAGGTTCTATTATTTCTAAACGGTTCATCCGATATGGATGAAAATACCCTCAAATTAAAGCTGACAGTCAGCACTTCAACCTCATTGTCATGGCATCTTTTCAAACTCAAAGTGCTAGAGTACAGAACCAAAATAACAAATAATGTGTCACTGTCCAATGAATTATGGTGCTCACTGTATATTGATTGTGCAATATTTTATTAATGATTCAATGGAATTGATCAAAAATAATAATAGGTAATAATAATAATAATCAACTGAAATAAATAAAAATCAATAGCATCAACATACAGACTGGCAAATATATATTTTAAAAACTCAAATATTCAAAATAAATAACATGAACTCTCACATGAATCCAAACTAGTCATATAAAATAAATATTCAAATGTAAAATAAACCTTTTCAAGAACCTCCCTCGTGAGAATTAAAAATGCTGTTAGACAAGAGAAATCCACTGGTTTTAAAGAAAAATATTAATAAAAAAATAAATATTCAAAATAGTTTGTTGTATTGGAACAAAAGTGGCGGCGTCACATAGACCGTAAAATAAATAATATTGTGTACAAACAGCGTGTGGCCCAATGTTCAAAGACGACTGCAATGAGCTAACAAAATGTTGTCAGTGTTTTTGCTCTTTAACTAACGAAACTTCTTCAGTGTGATAACAGATGGACCATAGAGCTCAGTGAGATGGACCCTAATCCCCCATATTAGCGAAGTGAGTTAGTAGCGCCCTCTGTGTGGCTATTATTCAAAATAGCTGTTATGTCCATGAATGCGGTTTTCTTTATTGACATTTCAAGATAATTTTTATCGGTGCTTTATGTTTGTATAATGTAGCCGAGACTCGCATTGACATGGTGCTGCTTTTCAGTGGCTTTGAGATTACAGGCTTTTTACATGTAGGCTACAGCTAAATACTGCCACCTTGTGGTACAAAAATACAAACATCTAATTAAATTCTTGCAACTAAAGTAGTTGCTGCATTTAATGTTATTGAAACAAGTACGAATTCAATACATTAGGATTCAAACAAGCACCATTTAACAAACGACCACCGACTTTAATATAGTAGAAATCAATTTAGGGTAATGTCTCTTAGTTCTTACTATCACCTAAAATGGGGGGGGCAACACAAAAACTTTTACAATAACATGTCACGTTCTGTATATTCTGCCCATATTCTACATTTGATCACAAATCCAAACTGCTTAAAAATGAATTGACCTCAGTGTCCACACATGGCCCATACAAATATTGGATATGTCCAACAAAACTGTTATTCTATCCATAAATCTCAATTCAAGAGACGGGCCTATAGGCCAATTATTGCCGTGTGGGAAAATCTATTTTCTCTGCGACCGTATCACACAATCACAGCCGTGGTGAACGGGAGGATTCTCACTCTCGTGTCATATTGCTGAAATATTACACCGGGTGGACATTAACTTTTCCTACAAAACCACGGCCTGATTGGCTGATTTAATATGGACATTGTTTTATAAACGCAGATATCAATTCAATTAAGAAAATACGTTCACTAAAATTGAATCCACGGATGTTAGTGCCGAACTGTCACTTTGATTAGGCTGTGTTTTCCCGCGGTACTTTTATTTATTTACCTTTATCCTTATTTATAGGCCTATATCTTTATCAAAATCTAGACTAGCCTACTCTTTTAATCAAACGACAGGGTACGTGGTAAAAAGTGTCATAAAATAGGCTACCGAAATAAACGTAAAACTTTAAAAAGTAAATTTTTTATCGACTTTTTATTTTTGGTCCCAAATGGGAAATTTGAAAATAACCTGGGCCTATTACACCTACATTGCGCCATTTTGTCGGTTTTCTATGTTAATCAATTAAGCGTGTTATTGCGATTAATACTAGCAGAATCCCATTCCTCCCCACACCCCTTCACCTTTAGCTTCTCTTCTGTCCATCCCACTCCACAACAGGCTACTTACTCCGTTCTTTTATTCAATTTTATTCCTTCTTTTACCCCCTCTTCTTTCTCCTCAGTCTGTGAAATGGCGTTTGAGTTTGAAATATTTTCAGTTTCACAATGACAGGCAACAGGAAGTTAACACAGCCCCACAGCTATCCTGCGTTTCTCTTTTTGAGTGATTATTCATACCAGCATGTAAGCAGACACACATTAGAGTTCCGGCTCTGAGCATCGGCTCATGTTGGTTGATCTGACCGTACTGGGCAAACAGGCATACTGAGTTGTATAATCGCATGTATGCACTAATGTTTTTATCTTTCCTTCTTGGACTCTCTAAATGTGCTTTTTACAGCTAGACTTGGGGGTTTGAGTCTGGTCAAGCAACATTTAAACTTAGATGAGATGAGATGGCAAAACGAGGAAACAGTCGAGTTACTCTAATATCTGATTGGTTGGTTTGGCCATATAAAATGCGGAGACGCAACGAGAGAGGTCAGTTTCTTTGATCAATCTCTGCTGTTTCTTCTTGATAACTAACTTACACATTGCTTAGGATATAATATTCGCTAGCCTAGCTTACTGAGAGGCGAGAGTCTCCGTCTGGGAGATTCGATTTTAAATAGATTGATTACATGTTGGATCTAGCCTAGTTGTTATAGCTGCGATTCTGCGGCATCTGCAGCATTGCATTAGCTGTGTGTGTGTGTGTGTGTGTGTGTGTGTGTGTGTGTGTGTGTGTGTGTGTGTGTGTGTGTGTGTGTGTTATAGCCTACTGCTGCGTCTTGGCTAGTCAGCCCTACTTTCCTCAAACTTGGGAATACTTCACATATATAAAAATACAGTCATCTCTCTCTCTCTCTCTCTCTCTCTCTCTCTCTCTCAATTCAATTCAAAATGCTTTATTGGCATGACATGTTTTTAAATATATATTGCCAAAGCGCAGTAGTCAATTATAATATAACAACAATTATAACAACAGCAACAATAATAGTAATAACAATGACAATATATATAAAAATTAACATTTAACAGACATAAAATATATCCTATTACTAGTAGTAATAGATATACTATTACTACGAATAATGATATTATTAGATAAATGTTATATAATTATATATGTTATATAATTAAATATAATTTAAGTATACAGCATGTTATTTAATTACTAATTATATATAATATATAATACAAATATGTTATATAATTTAAAACAAATACAGTATATATCAGGGATCTCAAACTCAAATCCTGGAGGGCCGCTGTGTCTGCTGGTTTTCGATGTGTTCCTGCACTTAAGTGTTTAATTTAAGTCATTGATTGGCTAAAGAGTCTGCACACCTTGTTTCCAAGGCCTAAATTGGCTGCTGATTGAAAGGAAATCACAAAAACCAACAGACACAGCGGCCCTCCAGGACTGGAGTTTGAGATCTCTGGTATATATTAATTGGTGGGGGGTTAGGTGTCACTGCTGTCCCTCTTCCTGTGGCAGGTAGCCACATATTGTGCTGCCAATTTTGCACAGCATCTTACCTCTCCCAGGAGAATTTGTAATAATTGGGTCTCAGGTAGGATTGGAAAGTTTTGGTGTATGGATTTAAATTTTGGAAAGAGATGTTCTCTAATTTCTTTGTATTTCTCACATTGGGTGAGGAAGTGCAGCTCTGTTTCAGTTTGTTGTTGACTGCAGTGGGAGCACAGCCTCTCTTCCCGGGGCAGCCAAGTCTGCCGGTGCCGGCCCGTTTCTATCGCTAGGCTGTGCTCACTGAGTCTGTACTTTGTCAATGTTTTCCTGAATTTGTCATTTTTCACTGTGGTCAGATAGTCTGCCACAGTGTATTCTCATTTTCGGGCCAAATAGCATTCTAATTTGTTCAGATTTTTTGTTTGAGTTTCCCAATAAGTTATATAATTTTGTTTTTGTTGCTTTATAATTTGGTTGATTCTGATTGGTATTGTTGGTATGTAGCTGTCCTGAGGCTGGGGGGTGTTAGTGGGGGTTAGTGAACTGAGCCTCAGGACCAGCTGAGTGAAGGGACTCTTCTCTGGGCTCAGCTCTTGGCATTGCAGGGCTTTGTAATGGTATGAGTCGCTGTTTTTTAGATGTTTCCAAAATTTTAATTCCCTTTTTTGAATTTTGATTAATAGTGGGTATTTGCCTAATTCTGCCCTGCATGCATTGTTTGTAGTTTTCCGTTGTACTTGTAAGATGTTCTTACAAAACTCTGCATGCAAGGTTTCAGTTGGGTGTTTGTCCCATTCAGCAAAATCTTGCTTTGTAAGCAGACCCCACACTTCGCTGCCATATAGGGCAATTGGTTCGATTACAGATTCAAATAATCTTAGCCAAATTCTAATTGGGAAGATCAATGCTGATCTTCCAGTAGAACTTATTTTCAGGCCTAAATAGTTATAATGTGTGCACTGTTCTATGTTGTCTGTCCCTATTCTGAAATTATGTGTGTTTCCCTGAGATCTGGATCTTTTTTGGAAAATCATTATCTTTGACTTTTTCATATTTGCCGTCAGGGCCCAGGTCTGACGGTATTTCTGAAGCAGGTCCAGGCCTTGCTGTATCCCCTGTGCTGTGGGGACAGCAGAACCAAGTCATCTGCATATAATAGGAGTTTGACTTCTTTATCCTGTAGCATGAGACCAGGGACTGAGGATTGCTCCAACAAAGTAGTCAATTCATTGATATAAATGTTGAATAGTGTTGGGCTCAGGTTGCAGCCCTGTCTCACGCCACGTCCCTGGATGAAGAGATCTGTTCTTTTGTTGCCAATTTTTATGCCGCACTTATTGCCTGTGTACATTGATTTAATAATCTGGCGAACTCGTTAGTCACTTAAAGCCACCGCATTCCGGTGGAAGAACAAATGTATATTCTTGCAGTAATGTTAGAAGATAACCAAGCAAAACATCTATTTCATCTGATAGTTAGCTGGGTGACTAGCTAGTTAACTAACAGGTGCTAAATCATTTTATGCAAACAACTTTTATTTTATAACGTTTATGCGAACGTGTCCCCTCACCATCCTACAGCTAAAGCCAGATAACGTGCAAAGAGAGAGTAGAGAGAAGGTAGGAGAAAATGGAAAGCAATCACCGGGCCATTGGTATTTTTGCCTTGATTTAATTTTAAATAAATTAATGATTGATCATTTTAGTTGGTTAAATAGTTATATCTTGAGGAATTGTTTGCTAACTTACCTAACGTTAGCTAGATAGCTTATCTGACATGTTTGCTACGTGCTCGCTAGCTATCTGGAGAAGCTTGATACAATTTAATTACATTTGTGCAATAGCAAATACGTGTGCGTTAGCTATTGTGTTTTTGCTGTAGTTGCTGCTAACTAGGACCCCTATTGTAAGTTATGTGCAATATTAAATTTGTCATGTTTTATTCACTATTGCTAATATCCAGAGGTCTAAAGTCCAGGGGTCAGAAAGTAAAAGTCATGGGTTTCTTCCACTCAACCAGATGATTTCACCAATTAGTTCTAGCTCCTGGCTGAAGAATTGTGATAATTAGCAAATCCAGGTGATTGGAAGAAAATACTGGGAAGGACTTCTACTTTCTGAACCTGGATTTTAGACCTCTGCTAATATCCCTGAAAGACTGAATACAGCCTACAGGATTCATGCTTGAAATAATCGATCCCTGTTTTAAGACAAAACACGTGCTCATTCATTCCCTGCCTGTTAATATACGACTTCTGCTTTGGGGAGAAGATATTAGCCTTGACCAGCCATGGAAGGACCCGGGCTAGAATACACTTCATGAACACTTTATAGATGGTAGGGAGGAGAGATATACAGTATCTCTATGTTGATCAATCATTAGGCATATTGTCTTTTTTTGGCATTCTTTGCACTAAGGCATACACACAGATACACAGTCATACACACACACACACACACACACACACACACACACACATCTTAGTGCTGACAAGAAGTAATCTGGAATTAAAAATTGACCGTAAACAAGTACTATACTCGCCTCAAAAATCTATGGCACCCTTGGTAAAGGTGAACAACTGTTTTATATAAATAATGCCAGTGCTAAACTATATATTCATTGTGTACCGTTTATGTACAGTGAGCACCATAATTCATTGGACAGTGACACATTGTTTGTTATTTTGGTTATGTACTCTAGCACTTTGAGTTTGAAAGGATACAATGAAAATGAAGTTGCAGTTGAAGTGCAGACTGTCAGCTTTAATTTGAGGGTATTTTCATCCATATCGGATGAACCGTTTAGAAATAATAGAACCTTTTGTACATTGTCCCCCCCATTTTCGGGCATCAAAAAATATTGGACAGTTTAACATAATGTAGAATAAAGTAATCATTTTTTATATTTGGTCGCATATTGTTTGCCTGCCATGACTTCCTGATGTCTGTGACCCAACAATAACAAAAGACTCTTGATATCTTATTTTCTGGTACTCTTACAAGCGATACTATAACTTCTCTGCATTTGAATGGATCTCTATGGGAATTGGGGGATGGGACTAGATTTAGCTTTAAATTACACTGGAACAGTATGGAACACATGGTTGGCTAAATGGCTCTAAGTCATCAAGGGTCTGACGTATCAAACAAGCCTTAAAGCATCACTCTGCTGCCAGATATGCAGTAGGTATGGATGGATAACTTGAAGGGTTTCTTCTCCTGACTTATTTTTCCATGGAGTTCAAAAGGAAAATTTGTCAGGAGAAACAACCCTTAAAGTGATCCATCCATATCTACTGCATATCTGGCAGCAGAATGATGGTTGAGGCTCGTTTGATACCTCAGACCCTTGATGACTTACAGCCATTTCGCTAACCATGTATTCCATTT